>JAQIWE010000049.1:0-38176 GCA_034698565.1 Campodea plusiochaeta
AAATTTGGAAAGATATAAGAATAAAAAACTTCATCCTGAATCCAATGATACCAAACACTACGTAATTGCTTTAAAAATAGCATTAAAATAGTATTGGATGTAACATGCGATTCCCTATGCTGAAACTCAGTTTCATTCTGGGCGAAGGAGCCTTAAGAAGTGAAGATTGAAATGCAACTTTTCAAACATTTTCAGCTTAGTTTGTGTGAAAGCGAAAAATAAAAGACATATTTTAACTCTACCACCAATTTTGAAATCAGTATAAGTTTGACATTAGCATTTGTGACACAGATTATATGTAATTTTTCTTTTGCTATATAATAAAATGAATTTTGTTTTGTTGACTTTTTTGTTCTTAAACTAAGGAGGAAAAAAGTCTCTAGTTTTGGACACTTAAAAAACAAACCATTTTGAGCCTGAAGAAGCCATATTTTACGTTTATCAGAAATGGCAATTTTTATACAGAATTTAAGCAAAATTTTAAAGGCGTGTTTATTTTATTCCCTCAAATTCATCGAAAGAAATAATCGAAAGAAATCTAAAAGAGTGACACTCCTCCCAAAGAAAACCACAGAGACTCCTAATAATTTCCTCTTCTTATAGAACAAACATCCTGTTATAAATTAAAATAATTAATTAACGATCATGAATGGACGGGACAAAAACTGTAACAAAAGGAGCCACCATTGACTAATGAAAGCGTTCGACTCGTGCCAATCGCAGCGTATTCTCATTGCATTCTCTATCCATACATGTATATAACAGAGTCGATTTGAAATTAGTGCACATGGTGGTTATCACAGCGTATAATATATGATGTATCCTGCTGAAAAGTGACAAGCAGTGTGTGATGAAATATGAGACCTGACAGAAAATAATGGTGCACCCGCGTTACATTGTCATGTGTGGTTATTCCTGCACAACAGACGCTAATACAGGCTACTGCTAATTTGTTTAGTTTCCGCTCTGTTCTATATAATACAGTTATATTATAATATGGAGAATAGGGACATTTATAGATGCCAAACAACAAACAACAGAAAATAGATAATTATGCAGTAGTATATGCTTTATTGGATTTTGTGTAGTCCGATTGTTAGTAGGTGTGGTGTTGAATGCTTTTTAAATATTAATATTACTTTTTATGTTTGTAAGTTAGGGTGAATGTACCATTATTATGGTAGCTGTCGTATTTTAAGTAACTACTGCTACTTGTTTATTCTTATTTATTATGCATTGAAGATTAGTGCATTTGCGTTCGTTTGCGTTGGGGTAATATAATATGATATGTTCGTAAATACAATAACTTATAGCAATAAATTAGTTCCTTTTTATGTCAATACAATTAAAAAGTCATGTTTAAGGCTTTCATAAATAATATTTTATTGGAGTTGTAAGTTCTGTTGCTGCATATGTTATCCTTGAATTGGGATGGTAGAATATGATACATGCACTATATTTTCATTTCAATTCCAAGGAGAAATTTTCTACTTAGAGACAGGTTCGAAATTAGTTTCCATAATGATTAAAACTGGTAGTTCTAATTTTTTTGTCTCAAATAAATAATATATTTTTACGTAATGCAATCATAAGTGAATCGAGAAACATATACTGTACAGGCTGACCAAACATAGTCTGACCTCCAGTAGGCCCTACAAATGATAGTCTACTATAAAATAAAACTACAGCTTATTTTCCTAATGTACAATTGAGTACTGTACAATCCCTACATCAATAACCAGAGAACAAATTGAAACATAAACAAATCTCTATATGTTGTTGACGGCAGGGAAAGCCATTTTGTAAGAGTTGTACATTGAAGTCAGGAAACTGGTTTAATGTCACAAAGTCTTTGAGTACTTCTTTTGTAACAGTCAGTGGGAACATTTCGTCAACTTCCAAAAGCCGACGGCAAAATAGACATAACTTATGATGCAATTGTTCCACTGTTGTTATATATAAAGAATCGTGGTTATTCTTCATAGTAATTTTTCTTCTTTTCTTTCTATGAGATTGCCAAATCTTTTTGTGAAACGTTGAGTTCTATAGCTGTAGAAGATCTGATGCTAATGAATAGAGGAAATGGTCTATATATATAGTGTGTCACAGGAAAGGAAGCAATGGATTTCTTTAGCTTTCATCTCCGTCTATGTCTTCACAAAGCTATTTTCATAAAAATGTGGCATCCTTTTTTTCCTCCCCAACTTTTTTGTGTGTGGCAAATCTCTAAGATGATGTGTGGCTCCGATGAATGAAGTGATATTTTCGCAATGTCATATAAATTCTTTTTTAAAGAAAAAAATCTAAGGGTAGATTGAAAAAAGAAGAAAAACGAATTCGGGGCATTATGATATGCAAACAAAAGGATGAAAAAATGAGGTTGAAAGAAGATCAATATGTTCTTTTCTGAATTCTATTATTCCTACCAGGTTGAGATAAAAGTTACCCACAAATATTACCACCAACCCGTGGAATGTATAAACCCTCGAGTCCCTGGTAGAAATAACATCGGCGTCTTTTCAGCTCTGAGGTTTTAGAAACATTTTCAACTGATAGCCTAATGCATCTAAGCGGATGAATATTATTTTGAGAATGTTTGGTTATATATTAAATAAGTCGACTGTTTATTTTCAGTAACTGAAGTTTGCAAGTACTGTAGTTATTTACAGTGTCTTATTTAATTGGAGTGTGCAAATGAACACACCTTCACTGATGAAATAATCTGATAGTCAACCATAAACTGATAAATTTAATGTTACATAAAATGTTCGTTAGCGTCATGTTTATGCTATGTTCTACGTTGTTTAGAAAGTAATAGACAGGGTTTCTTAATACAGACAATTAACATAGAATAACCACGGCGTCGATTGATTATACTTGCATTTTTTAACACATCTTTTTTAACTTGTTTGTCAGTAAGGCAATGTTTTGTCAGTAAGTCATATGCTATACTCATAAAACTCCTTCAATAACATGTAAGTCATAATTTGTCTTTTAAATTATTCATGTTATTACTAGATTTAAATTATTTTCATATTCTCATCACAAAACTGCTATTTTCTATATTTTCATTTTTGACCATTCCTGCATCACACATGCTGACTTGATTGACTTGACTTTGACCTGAATAATACAGTATCGATTAAAAAATAAAGTTTCTTTTGAAACAGTTTTACTGAGTTACTTTCATAAGATGCTTATGACTGATATTGTATGCGCATTTAAAAATAATACATTTAATTTTGCTTACCATTTATATAGCAGTCAACATCATAGAAAAATAATTTTCCAATTAATTAATTTCTTTACTGTCTGCCAACCAAGGAAATCTCACAGATGTGAAGTACCTCATAATATAACTGCAATATAAAAATACCCGAAATGCAGTCGTCATTATTTTCCGTTCCAAGTAGCACATGAATCTACTTCTTTTATGATGAAAGATGAATCTTCATCTGTTTATACAGTTCCTTCATCATGTGATGATAAGGAAGAACTAAAATAATTCACAGAAACCAGGAGGTCCTTGTCAGTCTTCCAGAAAACATTTCATCCGAGTCCACTTTGTATCTCATACCAAACATTGCTCATAAACACACAACATATATTGCAAACAATAAAATAAAACACTTTTCACTTCAATTCATGTTTATGAAACGTAATTTATGACTCGGTTTACACAGATTTATTTGGGTAAAATTTTGTTTTTTATATTTGATTAAGTAAGTTTTTATTGCTAGATAGTTTTAGTAATATTTTCAACTAACACTCGTGTACTTACCATAGACGCCTGGATTTAAGTGATAGAAAACTGTTCTGCAATTCACTTTGATAAGAAATATGTTATTTTACCTGCTGTTCTGAAGCGACTAAAAAAAGTTTATTAATCTAAACTGATCTCACTATAAACTGTGGTGAATAAATATTATAAAAATTAAGTATTTCCAGAGCTACTGAAATTTTTATTTGTGAGAATAACAAATGATAAGATCTTACAATCATTCTGATTCTTGGATATAATGGAGCTATTCTTTCATTTTCCAAAGAAAAAAAAACTCCGTAATGTAATTATTTCACCTGTGAAATTTAGATACAAAAATGTATATGAAAAAATTAATAATGAATTACAAATTATTTAGACTTTATTTACAATTTGGTAGTTGGTATAGGCAAATAAATGTAAAAATAAAAAGCAAAATTTATTTTTATATGTACCAATAGTAAAACACATTAGTTTATTTTAAAGTTCAAATTGTTAATCTTGCTTGCTCATAACAGCAAAAAAAATCAATTTTTTCATATGATAATTCAGTACATGATAAGACAATGCTTTATATAAACTTATAAAGGACCGACCAGCATAACGTTGGAATCACCCAACACTTTTATGAGGTCTCATTTATATTTAGTGACTATATATAGCATTTCAAGACTAATATATCATCCCTGATATATGCCATGTTTTATATAACTCGTATGCTCTGAGCTGTCTCGCTCTCAAATTAATTAGGCCTACAAATGAACGACAAGGAAAGTGGTAAAAAGTAGAAAGCCTTTAGTTCCTCTCCAATATTGTGAAGTCTAGCAGAAATTCGTGCATTTAACACTGATAAATTATCATAGTAGATGCAAAGACGTCAGTATAGAATCCCACAAACTCAAAGGACTTGACGTATGGGTTGCAACAAAAGGATGCATAGAAATAGAATTGTCCTTCCCACAAAATTTCCCGCAAATATTTGCTCATTCAAATCTGCTTCTGTGTCGAGCTTTATATATATATATAAAACTCTGTTTATATATACGTTCAAGTCGACCTGTAGAGTCTTGCAGGCTCATATTTTCACATGCCAACTTTTATTACTAAAATTTTAGACTCATTTGCCAACAGAAAGAGCAAAAAGTTGATGAAAATGGCAGAGCGGAGAAACATTGGAAAATACAATTTAGAAGAGTATATATATCATTTCTCAAAATTTTGTCATATTCCAACAACAATACTGTCTAAAATGTGGAGGTAGGTGATATCAAGGGAAACCTTAATGATGATATAATTTATTTTCATTTTCTCTCTAAGCAAGAGTGGAAAGGACTGACAGGAATATATGAGGCCCTGGTAGACCCATGATTACGCCTCGCTTTTGGGCTCCCGCACTGATTCGTCAATCGCAACTAGACGAAGAAGAGAATTTGATATGCTGAGGAAATATTACTTTCATTTAAGAAGATCAATGGCTCACTTGTTGGAGAAAGGTTCTTCTTGCATTTAATTTTAAGGGAAAAAAGGGAAAAAGTGATAGATGAATCATGCGATCATTTTTTACATAAACAGCCTATTTAAGGGAATATGAAATTCTTATAAGATATTTATAATAACTGGATTTTTTTTAACTTGTTGTTGGAGGCGTTCAATACGAGATTTCGGAGGTAGCAGTTCGTGTGTTTGAGAGATTTTTTTTATGTTAGACAGTTTGAGGTTCAGGATGATTTGTTTAATTGTTGTAAAATTTATGTAATAACCACACCGTTTATTATTTTAGAATAATTCTTTTTATATCATAACTAAGTTAATCTGTTAGTGTATGTGTAAATTATTTTACAATCTTTATGTTATCATTTGTAAAATTTCAAAGTTCAGCATTGTTGCGATATTTTTACATATTACTATACAAAAGTAAAAAAAACGTTGTCAACATTATACACATCAATCAAGTTATAGTGTAAAATACAGGGAATGCACCTGATAATTGTGTGCCATTTATCTTCATTATATTAATTCTAGTGTTGGGTGTCGAATGAAATAATAGTGACTTTCGATACGTTCAGGTCATGATCCCTGACAGTGCGTATGAAATATTTCAAATAAATTAAAATGACATCAATGAAACTTAACTTTGGATAATGAAAGACGAAATAAAGAAACTATAATACAAATCTACACTTTGAAAAAACATTATTGAATCTTGATAATTCCATTCATCAATCACAAAGTCGAAATAAAACATCATTAGAAAACCATATATCCCCGATAATAACACACTTTCGAGTCAATACTCTTTCACACAAACCTCTAACTCAATTCCACTAACGACTTAATTTCTTTTTAACTTATTTTAAATTCCAACAATTACCAAACACCAAAATTACCCAAGACATTTCTATTATAAAACAACCTATTACACAATTATCCAAATGCTGCGTGATCTTGGAGAGCTCCAATGTCTCTTTACCTGCTGTTTATTGGTATCGATGCTTCTTTTGGTGGTTTGTTGCAAACTCTCAAGTACCATTAAGTACCTAATAAGACTTGAACGATGAAAGATGACTCCTTGAGAACTAACTTCCTTCGCTATTTGGAGTATGTTGAGTTGAAAACAGACTTTGTTCTCTAGCCGGTCCCACAAGATTTGAGTTTGTGTAATTTGACCACTGTATTACACAAACTTAGTTTGAAGACATTAGACCAAAGGAAGAATGGAAACACAAGCAAGCAAGCAAGGTGGTGCAGTGAGGTTTCATTATGTATGAGGATTCCATTAGTAGTTTAATTGGGGAAGTTATGGTAGCTATATAGTTGCATGGAGATCTTATGTTATTGGAGTTTACATGAAGAAATAATATTGGGGTTTCCTTTGGGTATTATTGAAAAATGAGTTGGAAGTATAGGGGATGTATTGTTGGATGTATTGTTGTTTATTTACATTATTCGTTGGTTATATATGATTCATTTTAGAGGTAAATAGATGTTTATGAAACTTGTATAGGTAGTTAGGTTCCCAAAAGGAAAATGCATTGGGATCTACTGAAATTTAATATTGCTACTGATTTTGCTATGAAGCAGCTATAAATTTTCCCATAATGCGTATGGTATCACAAGAAGTACTTTTTTAAAACTTTTTTCAAGTAGAAATTTATTTTGTCGTCATGTGTTATAAAGCTAGCAGTTAGTTGTTTCTTATTTGTGATTTATTTCGGTTTATATGGATGGAACTAAACCAATTAAAAATTAAACCAGATCAACCGACAACATTGTACAGTCAGTCAATAATCTAGATTTCATTTTAGCATGTTATTATATATTTTCTGTTCTTTATTGAGCTCAATAACCACAACAGAAATGTGATGTGGTCACAAGCAACTACCAACTTTTCTATCTGCTCCAAGATTTTCTCTTTATCTCAGCATCCCTTCTTTTACTTAACCATTAACCACATCTTAAGAACAATAACCAACAGAGAATAATACATTTCAGAAAACTCCAATCCGCCATTTTGTATAAAAGTTAGGAACGCAAGCAACAATGAACATCTCCTACGGCCCCTTCCTGAGTTTCAGTATTTTTCAGTAGAGGGTGGTCCATATGCCCATTGATTTGAGAGACTTCTTTTTTGCGTATCCCGCAATAGGAGGTATCTTCACGTTTCACTTGTTTCATTAACGCCCAGATTATATCACTGTACTTGGACGATGCATCACAAATCCTAAGGATGTTCACTGCATTGTTTTCTTTGTTCGTAAGCAGCAGGTACCTTTGTCTAGCAACTCTGCAAGGACAATACATAGAGGAAGGAAAAGATGATGAAGGGGAAAAAAGGCGCTTGCTCTAACGTTATTCAAATGAAATGAAAAGCAGACAAGATCTTTTCAAAACGGTGGGAAGCGCAAGCTGACAAAAACTCAATTTTTATCGGGAAGAACTTTTATGAAAAGAGGTTTTTCAAGGAAGGGATTTTTGTTTCGTAAAATTATATTCCATTTCTTTGAAGAAACTGTTGTTAATGACCCCCACTTGCTTTTCATCGCGGTATCTGAAAGGATGGTAAAAACAGAGAAAGTTTCGTGCGATGGATAGAGTATGTTGTGATGAAAGGTCGGTGTCTTTATAAAACGCACACCGCTAATTACAACAGATGCTTTTGTTTTATATGGATGAAAGGAACAGAAAGAGGGAGGAGAATTATGATTCAATTCAAAATCTTGGACAAAATCTTTTATTTTTGTTTTCCATCTAGGAAGCTACGGTATAGTGAATGCTTTTGTGATTTCTTGTCGAACTACTTTGATTTATATAGCCCTGCTTGTTAATGATGATGAAATTGTCGGTAGAGCTTTTTTTAAATTTCGTTTTAAAATAAAATTATGAATCCTTATTATACCACTATATTCAGTCATTACTAGGAGTTGTAATGCTTTGAAATTAATTAGTTTACATGGTGCTTTTCAGACCTGTGTTAAAATTCTTATTGAGTAAACTAAAATGGCAAGGTACTATAAGATTATTCATCATATACTGAGTTTGATCAGCTGCATAATGTCAGTACTTTATAAACAATTAATCATTTCGCATTATTTTTATACAGTCCAACTCAAAACCAAATCCAATGTAGATTTAAAAGTAAAATCAAAAGTTTACTTGGAGTAATTAACTTATACAGAAAGTGCAATTTGACATTGCATTCTTCAATAAATGAAAACACTAATACCAAACTAAAAATAAATATACCAATTGTTCTGAGCAACTACGACACTCCATTATTCAACTTCCAATTCTGTTGTTTACGCCAAGACGGATAAAAAATTAATTTCTCAGAAAGTATTCTATATACTTCAATATGAAGCAACCTCATTTCTCCAGAGCTCAAGCCTACACGCCATCATGTTTTGGAAAGAAAACAGCGATATATTCTCGAAATGAATAATATGTTGGTTCAAATGTATACTATATATGTGTGTGTTGGATATCCACGGAAAAGAATGATTAGTTTGATTGCATCACATACATCTTTCTAGCAGCATTAGATAGATTACTTTTTTGTGTATGTCTATTCACTCTATATAGAGAGGTAGGCTACTTCTATTGTTTATATATGCCTGTATTCGTTCAGAGATGACAGCCCTTCTATTGTCTGCTATACTTTCTTTCATATATCTGATATTTATGGAACAAATGACACCTTGCTTAGAAAGACTCAACTTCGTTTCAAGGGAATTATATCTAGAGAGAGAGAGAGAGTGTCAGTGACGATGATTAATAATGGATTAGATAGATTAGAATAGTGCTGCTGGTATCGAGTAAATCAGTATTGTGCTCCGTTGCTTTCGTATACGTTTAAAAAAGGATTATTCAATGTATACAAAAGGAATACTGATGTCGTATTACATTCGTGGTTATATTGATTTTGGTATTATAGACTTAGGCGGTTCGATATCATAATCTAAAAAATATAAATGTCAACGGTCGATGTACTGTTTGTGCTATTTTTATAAACCAGTCACAAAAGCATTTTAATATCAATATTTCCATTTATATTATTTATGTATGAGAGTATGCAGACACAATAAAATGCGTTTCACTATATTTTTATAAACAAGTGCAAAATATCGATAATGGAAAGTCTACTTCATGTTATTGGTTGGAAGTACAATAATGGAATAAGTCACTTTTTATTGTTTTTCTTGCAGTTTAGCTATATAATATTTTTATTGTCTTCAGTTTAAAGTGTTTTATAACTTCTGTAATAAAAGTATTGTAAAGCTCTAAAGCATAAAGTAAACAGCTGTTTCGGTTCTGTATTTTTGAACCAACATTGTGGTCTTTTGCTGATATAAAATACACTACAATGCTTTTACATGTAACATATAAATTTGAGAGGGAATTTTTATCATTTGATCGCGTATTCCGAGCTGTCCCTTTTATAGAATAAAAAATTAATTTAAAATAGTGTATTGAACATTCATAAGTTCAAAATTATATTCAATCAAACTTTTGGAAGAAGATTGGGAAAATGTAACTAGCCAAACATGTATTAATTTGCTCTGTAAAAATCCATTTAGACATAACCAGGCAAGATAATGAATTTACCATTTCTAACTTTCAAGTTTTATCAGTTCATCTTTACATAAACCACACATCACAATATGACTCCAAAACCAACACGACAATCTTAATTTCATTTTTGTCCCATATCCTTTTAAAAAGCGAACCGTATAAAATTAAAAGTGCTAACTTCACATTTCCGTTTTCTGGGATTGCTCCTAATTTTCCTAAAAGTTGGTTTTGGTATCGTGCAATGCAGATATAAATCAGGATAGAAGAGAAAATATGAAAGCCGCAAAGAGTGTGACGGTATTGCGATGACGGATTTGTTTTGTGGAAGAAATGGAACTGCCGTGTGACGTGACGCTATACTGCCGTGTGATGTGACGCTACTGCCACCAAAGTTGTTTGTCACGTGACGGATCACTTCACAACATTCACACTTTTTGATGCTGCTTCTTGGAAAAATTCCTTGGCATTTCGTTTACAGTTGTAGCTATAGATTAACTCCATTCAAAGGAATGATTCAGTGCTATTTTTCATTTTTTCAAGTTAGAGATGGAATATGAATAATGTTAGGTTTTGTGGAAATGTAAATTTGTGATTTTGTGTGGTTGAGATAAGAAGTCAGGTTTTGCAGCGTTTGTATTTAGAAAGAATGACGCACTACAAGTTTTTATATTTCGTTATTGATGTTAAACACTCATTTGATTTATTATATTCTGTTATTTTGCAGTTTCTTCAACGTTCAGATCGCAATTCTGTTCTTTCATCCATTTTGCTGAGTAACATTTTTCTAAATTCAGAATACCGGAAATTCATTTTTCTAAATTCAGCATACCGGAAAGCATACCGGAAATTCAGTTTCTTATTGTTTTAATGTTTTGGGATTCACATTCCCTTTCAGGGGTACAGATATTATTACAAATGTACAAAAATATATGTTTAAAAAAAGTTCCACTATTTATGAAGTTTTGAAAAACGGTGTTTTGCATATTAATGTCAATAAGTGTTGAATATAAGTTAATAATAACGACTAACGGTATTTAAAAAATTATACGCCTCTGTTTTTTGTACCTGTTATAGTAGTATAATATAATTCTTGTTTGGTTCATAATTTTTGTGACTTATGGACACGGAGTGAGAGATATAATGCTGAATTATGCTGGAGAGTCCATAAAAATCTTATAATTCACATTCATAAATAAATCATCTTCTTAAGTTTATGAGATTCATGAACAGTTCTTCCTTTCTTTCATATACTCACTCCATCAAAATGACGTGAGTTCTTATATGCGTAACCACATGCAGAAGAATACTTTCATTCTCTGTATAGGTTTCTTTCCAACTTCACAACATAAAAACCTTCTTCCCAGAAATAAATTTCACCTGGTGCAAAATATACATCACTTCCAAGTAGGTATACACTCTTTATATGATGTAAATAAGCTCGAAATAAATAAAACGGCATTCTATTCATGAAGGGAATCCGTATCTTTTGATCCTGTTCCAAAGCTGCGTAATGAGACGTTCCATTTTGACACGGAAAGGTCTCCAAGTCGATATCAAAGTAACTCTTTTCCTCCTGTTTGGATTTAATCCACTACGATGGCAAAAAATGGTCCTTGATTGAAGATTCTCCTGTCACCATGCATCATGGAGTGGCATGGTTGGCATGTAGGAAATCGGAAGAGGTATTATCTAAGATACTTTACCAACAAGAACAACTTCCAAATTACTTTTTCTCCATTCAATTACTCAGGTTTGTGGAGTGGCATGTTGTTCTTCACGACCTCAACCAAATCATACAAGAGTGTGGATGGATATATAGAAGCAATTTTGATGGTCATCTTCAATATATATAGTTTATATACCGATGAATAAAATCTGAGTTATGTAAGACGAATGATGTTTGGTTTGTGTGGCTTATTTCTAGGTAAAGTCTTTTGAATAAGATAGGTGATCTAAAGTAATATTCAGGATCCTGTGAGCTGTATAGGTGAGAGAGGACGATGTTATTTCAGATTGAAATGTAAATTTAAGTCAATTTTATTGTCTATAAATAATGTATTGTCTGCAAATGTGCAAACTCCATTACGTTCCTGATATGCCACGTGGTGGCAACAGTGACATAAGAAATGTAATCTTCATTTTAAAACTATTTTATAACTTCCAAGAATAGCTTTGATGATGGACTGCGGCTACTTTCTGTCAAAAGTATATAACATTATAAAACAATCTGATTATAACATGGCTGACAATTTTCAATATTTATAATAATTAAAAGAGTTGCATTTACGGTTTATACAATATGTTTGGGATTTTGGAAATCCTCTACTAAATTGTGCTGTGATGGTATAATATACGTTGTCTGCTTTACTCTTTGAATGTTTTTAAAACTATTATCTAATGTGAATTACCATATTTTCAGACATGTTCTGCTCTTTTACTGTATATATCATTATATATTTATTCCTTATTTACTTCAAAATTTTATAATATATACTTCAAGGTATCTATTCTAACCAACATAACTAACAACACCTTTTCAAATAATACTTATACATAAAAACCAATATCATTACCATCATTTGGTTGAATACTAATACATCAAATGCAAAAACATATAGGAAGCTATATAGTATTAATCTTCTTTCGCGGAAAAGCAAATAAAAGAGAAGAAAACTTAAATTCATTTTCCAACGCAAAATAAAATGGTAGCCATATGGAAAATTTATGTGTTCTAAAGGATTTAGTGAGGATTGAAGAGAGTGTGGTCTATATATATAAAGCCTTATGGATGGGACACGGCAGTGCGTTAAGCCTAGCAGTGGGGAAACATTGGGATGAGTTGCACAGCCACTTCACAGCAAATCAAATAAATGATTCAATCTCAGAGAAAAACTTGAACAACTTCGACGTAGGGGTTTATTCAGGGTTGTGTTAATTATTTTTGTTCGTTTATTAGAATTTAATTTGAGACTTTTCTTATTTTTTATAATTTAGTCAAGGAGTGATTTTTCAAAATGCTTTTCTGATTAATGAAATTCCACATAATAAATAAAAAAAACAGAAAATCACATACTAAATTAAAGCGAATGAATCAATTCGTGATTTCCTATTTTAATTTAAGAATTTCGTCTCAGTATCAGTAATTTAATTCAGTAATCCGCTGATAAATTTCAACTATAATCAAAGCAAAAGGAAATTGCCTTGATACAAAATTACAGCACTTTGAAACTATTGTACGAGTACATCATTAAAATTATTTTACAGTTGCCAATAATATGTAATTTCTATTATTTTCTTCTCAGTAAAATAATGAAATTCAGTAAAAACATAGCAACTCACAGACTACTCATTGTATGTGAGCTTTATATAAATAAGAAACACACATGCATACTTCAGTAATATTAATAAAATGTCCGAACTTACAGTATGTTCTCACTTGGGAAACACATTCGCTATGACAGTATAGACTTTAACATCTTACATTTCTTCAATCATAACTTCGTAAATCTTAGTTAAATAAATGCGATCAAGAAATTTTAGAGTTACTGAACAACAAATATAACCTTCGTCTTATTTACATTGAAAACGATTTCTAAAACTTAGGAGAATTTTAATTGAGGTTAAATTTTTTATGCATTATTTATATTTTATTTGAAGCAGAATACATGCCTTTCTGGAATGTAAAGTGTTTCTATTTATCTTTATCTCGCAAGATAGAATTGCCTTCATTCACCTCTCGCAATCTCTCCCTTGGGGAACATAAAAGGTTTTAAAATGCTTACTCGAGGAATACAACAGATTTCTGAATCTTGAAAGACTCAAGACCTTGTTCTGATTTAATCTAGATACTTGATTAAATATAGAATGAAGCAAAGTCCCATTTGATCATTAAATTAAAGAGATTCTTGGGAAGTTTCAGGTTCCCATTTAACTAAAGAAAGTTTTGTGAGTCTAATGCATTTTGGTCAGCAGTTGAATGGAGAGCAGCAGTATAGGCTAGGAGAGAGGGTGCTAGAGGCAATTACTATGCTCATGAAGCATGGCAGCCATTATCCAAAATGTGAGTTTGAAAGTTATTATCGTATCGTCAAGTTCACGGCTAATGAAGGAGGTTTGTCCATGCTTTAACGAATTGAAGTAGGAAAAGGGTTGGGTATAACAGGGAAATTTGGTATCACTAAGTGTTGAAATCTACGGTGACTTATGAGATGTTCCTGTTTTCATTCTTTTGTTTTAATTTTCTAATATAAGGGATGCGTATAGGTGTAAATAAAAAGTTTTAGCTGAATGTGATGGAAAATTAGTAAGTTTGTATTTTAAAATGAATATATCTACTTTGAAAATGTAGGTCCTTTTGACGTTATATATAATGATGTGAATGTGGAACAAATTACTCTTTTTTATTTTACATCTCAGCTCGCTGTATTTCTAAGAATAATTGGATTATTGCCCTTGTAAGTTTAAACAGAAAAGAGTACTCATTAGTGTGCTGTTTTGTATGAATTGCTGTGTAGAACAAAAACTTCGAAGGATAGCTATAATGTTAGTATGGAAATAGAGGTAAATACTTCAATATTTTAGACACAGCATTGCTATTTATTTTACTTATTGTATTTCATGGGTTTGTCTTCTACTTATCTCTAATATGACAAAGCAGGGATCTGTAACGTACTAAATACTTGAAACAAAATAAACTGACATCTCAAAACACAATCAGCAGACTATTTCATTTAATTTATTTTAATACAATCGCACTGTTTGGTTAATTGATGGCACATTAACGATTAGTTCTGCCGAAGAAGGCAATAAATTATTACTATTATTATTTTCTGATATTTTGATTAGTAAATAAAATATATTAGATGAACTACAACTTTCAAGTTCATATATCGACTGTTTACTTCGAATAATTACAATACCTGTGACAACTTCGTGTACGCACTATATATTAAACGTTAAAAATATATATGTAAATAGTGTTTCTGAGGCTACAAGTTTTTTCCATAATGTTTTGGTAATAAAATACGGTCTTAAACTTCCCAAAATAGGGATAACTTCTCAAATTTTCAACTAACAAACTGTAGTCTTTATCAAGAGAATATAAACACAGAAAAAAAAAACACTACAAATATAAGACCAAATAAACAGAGAACAGAAAAATAATTTATAAAAGAATACTCCATTCTCGATGCTATCCAGGACCATAATTATCATTCATTGCTTGACCATGCGTTTTTAGTATTTCACAGGATTCGAGGAAATTCCTTTTTCACATTTTTAATTTTTCCGCTCTGTCACTCGAATTATATCCATCACTTCTCGAATAACTTTTGATTTTTTTTTTCAAACATTTCTAAATATTCTCGTTCTCATTAGATACAATTTTTTCCTTGGAAGTATAATTAAAATTCTCATTAGACAGATTGTATGATAGAATCAATAACATCCGAGACGAAAAGAAGAGCATGAGAGGGGAATCATGTCAGTTGGGTGGGTTTGAAATTAGTTCTACTATGACCTCACAAGTATTCTTTTGGTCCATATGTTCTTTTAATGATAGAAAGTTTTAACTAATGCGTGTGTGGGGGAAATGTTGTTTTTATTATGCATTTCTTGTGAATGTAAATTAATTACATTAAAAAAGAAGTCATTTTTAGTCTGGAGAATTCAACTGAAGTTATATTATGGTGATACGAATCTAATAGCTTTGATGGCTGATCCTGAACCCATGTAGTAATTTTTTTTTTGTCAATGAGCGAATTGAATTAATCATTGTGTCATTTCATTAATTTTAATAGAACTATAGCATATTAATATGCTCGTATGTCTAATCTTATTCTCGTTGCACTGGTTCCATATTATTATAGGTAGTTTTCATAGGCCTATACTTTATTTCACAGGTTTAGTTAACCTACATAATATTGGAGGTCTCTATGTATATTTGAAAATATTGAAGCCAGCAGTACATATTTCAAAACAATAACAGAAATGAAAAATATGATAATCAGTTGTAATGATGCTGAAAACATGAAACAAGGTGCTAATTCGAAGAATATGATGTGATAATTTGAACATAAAACAGTTTACAGTATACTTGAATTTGTCATATATATTTTCATGAGAACTATACAATATAACTTATATTGTATTAAAAAAGCCATTTGTTATATATTGATGTGTGTATCTAAAAACCTTTTGTTGTATGTGGGCGTTAATACACGGTAAGTGAACAGCTGTGAAGGTGCCATTGCTTTTTGATTACTTCCGGACACTTCTAATTGTTTATATTTGGTTCATAGAACAAACCATACGGCACACTTTTTGTTCACACTTCAGCGCTAAAAAAAACTAAATTAACTGTGCTGTACAAACAATAACAACATTCTATTAATAGTTTATTGCAAATATTAATTGAATTAAATATTATTCCTTATTATTTTCATCTCCATCATTTTTATTACTGCTAAATTAGAAAATGTTACATAAAATACTAAATACAGAATGATATAAAATACCTTTTCTAGACTCTAAATTACATGATGAATATATGTTTTTTTGTACAGATGTCGTCAACTCAATATATTTTAGAATTCACACTGAATTATTTGAATTACGTTCTGAATTTAGTTTCGTTATGAAATTGTAACTGGTGTGGTGGTATATTTTACTGTGTCTAACATAGTAGCAAATTGACAATCGAATTCAGATGTAATTACGGTATTTTGATGTCTCGAGAATATGCGGAAAACATTTTTGCACTAAAATATTTTTAGTTATAGAACAAGGCATTACATTCTTTAATTCTGTGATAACCGCAGCCATCTTATACGGTATGTTCTTTTAGGATGATGGTAATACATGCATAATTCCTCAAACATATTTTTCGCTACCCAGTTAAATAAATTATACACTAATATAGTTATAATTATGAATTTTTAACTTTCACCTGCAGTATAGGCCTATTATTTAATTATACTTTACTAGAATTTCTATTTTCATGTTAGTGCATTATTATTGTTGATATTTCAACTTTTATCTCGATATTACATTTTTTGTAAAGAGCAATAATTATCGTCGTCAAACTTTGTTACTACAATTAGTACGGTAATAACGTGATGGGAATGAAAGGCTATTTATACCATTATAGTTTGGCCTGTATAAGATAAATGACTTAAAACGACATTGTTATACATTGAGATTAAAGCAGTGAAGACTTGCTTCCTCATTATTGTTTCAATCTAATCTGATTAGCCAAATAATAAGAATGGATTGATCATTAACATATCCCTACATATTATATCAGCGTTTATGATAAATGTAGCTTTTAACTTACAGCCTTAAAAATTTAATAAATTACATATGCGTAACCATAGTTTCGTCCAATAACTATGAACAGTGGAAACTGTAAATATTTATTTTAAATTGTGAGAATATTCCTTCCTTGTAAAGCATTTAGTCACGTCTTGATTCCTGGCATACAGGTCAACTATAATATTCTGAAGATTATTAGTATATAGTTTTAAACTATCATCGTGATCAAATTAGTTTGGTACTTTTCGGGTTTAGAAAATTATTGTGCATTTTTCTATGTTATGAAATACTTGTTTTTCTATCAGTTGAACGAGTATTTCATTATTTCATTTTCCATTAAGTATATTGGCCAAATTACGTTGTAACTTATTTAAAATTATCTGCTATAACTTTGAAAACTAGGTGCTTATGAGATTTCTCGAAACAAAAAATGAACAAGTTCTGTCATATCCATCAATATATAATCATTAATAATTTCATCAATTATGGTGTGAATATTGCTTCTACGTATCAGCGTTCCAGTCGTTCAGGTTTACGATAAAAATATATTAATTAAACAATTTTATTTTAATATCAACTCTGAAATTGTACAGTGTATACTCAATGTTACGTCGAGAGTTATGTTCTCTATCTCTAGATTATAGTAGTTGAGGAAAATTAATGTTCTGTATATAAAAATGTAGGCCTATATTGTTTTGGTAATAAAATACGGTCTTAAACTTCCAAAATAGGTATAATTTCTTAAATTTTCAACTAACAAACTTTAGTCTTTATCAAGAGTTTCTCTTGATAAAGACTAAAGTTTGTTAGTTGAAAATTTGAGAAAGTATACCAATTTTTTGAAGTTTAAGACAGTATTTTATTACCAAAACATTATGCAAGAAACTTCTAGCCTCAGAAACACTAGTATAGGCCCATATGTCACAGTATATAACATTATAACAAAAGATTCAAAATAGTACTAAAAATATCACCATATAGCATATTAAACTGATATAACTTTTATCAATTTCGTATTAGTATAAATTTAAGATACGAGTATAGATTGGAATATGAAAATTAAGTGAATCAAAGATAGAGGAGAAAGAGTGTTTGGCAGCATAATAATTGCTGATTTTGTAATTGTTATTTGGTTATGGGATGCAAAATGAAATAGTTATTATCATATACACTTTTGTTTTGTTTTAGATTTAGATTTCCAGTAGCGTTCTTTATTTAAAAATGAAATAGTTAACGACGAAACAAATAATTCCGTGAATAGATAAAAAAAAACTAGCAGTATTTTATTATTATTATCATTATTTCTTTTCCTGTGAAATACTTGCACAGCCAGCACAGGTGTTTTGATAAATAAGAAGTGATTGTTTACAAGCATCGAAATGTTTGTAACATCTTGACATAATTAACAAAAGAGAAAATAGCGTGACATTTTTAATTATATCTATTTTAATCATAAAATTGATTGCTCTAACTTTTCAATACTCAATCAATCTTCAATATGTGGTATATGACCGTATATGAGGTTTCATCTATTATGATTATCGGAACCTTCAAGACCTATTTAGTTTCAAGTTCAGTTATCAGTCATTATAAATTAGAAAAACAAAAGAAAATTTAACTACAATCTGCTTTTGTAACTGCTAAATTAGAAATTTCCTGAATATCATTCGGATTCCATTGACTGAATAAATGAAAATTGGAATTGTTCGAATTGAACTTGAAGTAGTTCCAAATTTTACGAAACATTACTGAAATTTGACCTCCAGACTCATTAAAAATTTAAAAACTCCAATTTCCATCTAATTTCCGTTACACTCACATGATGGAGGCTTCGTAAACAATATCTTGTTATACCCGGACTCACCAGCTATAAACAGGACTTGAAATGAAACAGAAGAGGGGGTCAGCTGAAAATGACAGCTTCGTTTTTTTAGGCCTTCTCGTCTCTTTCTCCGGAGTGATAAATTTGTGAGTTGGCTGTCTCCCAACTGCAAAGTTAAGACCGAATTAAGATCTTGTGTTCAGCCTCATACACCTGGGACTCAAAGGTTACAGCTCACTTCACCATTTGTATTAATATCGGAGATGGTTATTTATCACTGCCTTTAAGATTCGTTCCACAGACCACGAGAAAGAAGCAAGAACCGTGATATGGACGGAGAAGAGAGGATAGCTCGATGGATGCTGAGAAAATACCAACAGACCTTTTTGATAAATTTCCCTGGCGGCAAAAACTTTGATTTTCTTCTTCTCTACTATATGAGAGACATACAATTCAATAAAGATACACTTTCCAAGCAACGGAATGAAACTGGGCAAATTATATAATTTCTTATTATGTTCGAATGGAATCCTGTGGGATCTCGGTTTGTTGACGTCATAAGTTTATTAAATTGGTAGAGGATATGGAATGCATAAGGCTGTTAAATATAGGGTAGTGTTTTTTTGTGGCGAATGTTTCTGAACAACAAAATTAACTACAATTTTATATTCTTCTTTTTCAATAATTATATAGTGAATCTCATAATTATTACCAATTGTATATCCCCCCATTTTTTAATACATAATGTAAGAAGTTTTAGTTTTTTTTTATCTGAAAGAACCTGAGTCCAAACTCCAGCGAAAACACACTTAAATATCGTAATTTTTACTTATTTATGGAAAACACTTTTTATTTGCCGCTAGTGATTAATTTATTTTGAGATCATCATGCTCTAATTTATATGATTTATTACATTGTCAGTTAATGCACCTTTGGAACATAAGTAAATTTATACTGAAGTTGTATATGGAATATCGTATAAGAAATACAACAATCAAAATGAGAAAGTATTTCATAATAACATGTTAATAATTTATAGTATAAAGAACCATAAAGCGTCAATTACCTATTAGTTGTAGAGTTGAAATATATTTTTTGCTGTGTCCTTCACAATAATGATATATTACATTGCTATGGAGCAACAAATGTTCTAAATACTGGGAAGAAAATATTCTCTTATAATTCATAAATTATTTACGAATTAAAAAATATATAAGCCTAGATTCAGTTTTGTTCTTTTCGAATAAAAGTAATCTTTTCAAAATGCTAGCCAATAAGTAAATATAGCGCACTCCAATAAGCAGTATCCAGTATTTGAATAAAATTCACTTTTCTAACAAAATTCACCATGAAAATAAAATAAATTAAACATATTTATATTTATTAATATTATTCCAGTTAAAAAATCTCAATCCCGAACATCATGAATGAAGAATAACAAACCGTCATAATTATTTTCCCAGCATGCTTTCATCAAACTCATCTTGTAATCAGTACGAACAAAGACAAATTCCATGTTTGGTTAGGGAAAGGAAATTTATTCTCAAACCTCAATTCATCACTGTACGTTTCTGCTAGTGTGAAAACCAATCTTGGTCTATTTCTCTGTTTTCGATGGAATGTATAAAATAATTCGCACTAATTAAATCTCCAAACTAGAAGGGGGAAGAAGTAATTTGAAGTCGTGTCTTGTCACGAGAGATAGAATTCAATTCCAATTTGCATGCTTTGGTCTAAAGCAAAAAGTCAGGAAATAGCATGGAAATAATACTTCCTAAAAAAAGTATTTTTTACGATGGATCGTAAATCAGTTTTGGTACTTTTCCTCGACGTTCATGTTTGTTCTGATAACTCTGTGAATGAAATGAATATAAAGGTTTGTAAGGGAAAACTAGAATTTATTAGTTCTTATTGACATTAGAGTTTTTGAGTTGTTGATTGAGTTTTAATATTGTTTTTATTCATATTTATATTGTATTTTATTATACGGAATAGAGAAGGTTGTGAACTTGTGATGTGTATAGTTCAAGTATCTTATTGTCATTTATAGGGAGAGGTAATGACACAACATTCTACTTTATTAAAGTTAGTGAGTAGTCTATTTGATTTCACAAACCAGCTCCTCAAGTTGATGACAGTTTGTTCAAATTTTTCATAATTAATGTATAATATTATTGTATATTGAGAAAAATATTTGGAAAATACTGAGATTTCATCTTTTTTATTTTATTTCTTTTGTTGCATTATGTTGTCCCTTCTTAAATTTGAAGTTATGTTAATATTAAAACATAATAACAGAAATTTGGGTTCTTATATTATTCTATACTGATGTACAAGTCAAGTTTAATGTGATATTGTGATTACATCAGTGAATCTTCGAATTTGTAATATTGTCATGCATATAATGTTGTTGACAACAGTTACAAACTGTAACCAAGCCCATTTTAAATATTCTTAAAAGTAACCATTGTAAACAGTGAACCTATTCATTTAAATTCACTTGTTGACCAGGGTCATCCACTTGTTCTGAAGAAATGCTTTTCTACCTTATATTCTTTGAATGTTTACAAGTAAATGACCTTTTAACTGTTATGCCAAGAACCCCAACCCATACATATTCAAGTTACACAACAATGTACATTTATTAGCAGCCATAAAAACGTAATGGCCGACCTTGGAATTTCAAATATGAGTTCGTTCGTTTATTTTGAAAGAAAGCAAAGTAAGCTGCCTTTTAACGATCGGCTCTGTCAAAGCGCCATGTTGGAAGGAGGGGGAGGGGGGGGAGTGAGGGTACGAAAAGAGGAGGGAGAGAGAGGGAATCAATGTTGGAAACTGTAGCGTCGAACAACTGATAACTTGTGTGACAGTTGTTACACTCGTATTTTCACAACATAAAGTTTCATTTCCGACCTTCAACTAGAAACAGATCAAAAGTTTCTTACCTTTGAACTGGAGGGAATGATGCTGTGTGCTGATCAGCCGGCAAAAGCAAGATGGCGACGTCATACGGTCTGGCTCTCTTCTTCCCACCGCGAAAAGAGTAGAATGCGCTATGCCGGACGCAAATTTCCGTCACCGAAAATGGTCGTAAAAGAATTTATTGCCTCAACTATAACGTCTGTATCTTGGCCGTTTTCCTAAAGGCATTACAAGTTCAAGGACGGATTTTCATCCTTTAGAGAGGAGGAAATAGGTTAGGAAGAACACTTCTTTTTGTTTCAAACGAAAACGTTTATTATTATGCAATTCGGTACTCGAATTAAAAGATTTAGTACCGTAATGAAAGATCGATTTGGGAGAATGTGATATATTTTTGTTTTGTGCAGTTCTGGCTGAGATATAAAGGAATTGTAATACTAATAAAAAAAATTAAATGACAAATTCAAAACACGTAATCATTAAAATACCTATTTCTTTTAAAATATTATTTGTTGGATTATTTTTAGAGAACTATATGACAGACAAAAGAAATAAAACTATTTGTAAAGTTTTAAATCATTTATTATTCAAAATATTTTACAACAAATGGATAGCACTGAGATACGATATCCAAGTTAACAGTTTAATAACAACATCATTTGCATTTTTTACAAATACATTTTAAAACTTCATTAATGATGCGATTTGTGTCGGTTATACAGTTACTAAAAATGGTTGCACAAATGACAATTGATAAATCACTGATAAAATTAAAAATATACATTTCAAATTTAATAACATAACTTGTGTATATGAAACGATATGAAAACAAAAACATCTTAAATAACATTTGGTGATTTTGTAATCATCAAGTGATAGTTTGAAATATAAAATGAAATGAATAAAACAAGCATTACGTTGAGAAACAATTCTTAATACATTCAAACTCAACTTTTTAGTTTCATACTTTAAATTGTAAAATAATAGTCTAATAAGCAAAATTTCCTAATATATTTGATCTTGATGCGAAACACATTTTTTACATTTGGCTTAGCGGATGAGTCCAGTTTCTTTACCGTCCGTTCAGTGAGAAAGGAATTTTTTTTTACAGAAATCAGAGTATTCTACTTTTTTTTCTTTCGAAAATAATCATAATCATAATGCTGATAAATGAATCTGAAATAATAATAACTTAAAAAATGTCCAATTACATTAACATAAACTCTACTCAAAATTTCAATCCAGCATAAAATGCCCACCCCCACCATTACCACAGCTTACATATTATTTATATTATTCGTAATTATGAGTATATTAGTAATTCATTTTCCTTCTCCCAGCATGAGAAGTCCAATAATATTGGAAAATGTAATTAAAGAGCGACATAGATTTAATGCCTCCCTATCATGTGGAGCGTTTGTTCCCTCCCTGTGGAAACCAAATAAATTTGGAAGGGTAATGGTGCAGTGATATGTTCTCAATTATCATTACCAGTATGCAGAGTGGGAAGTGGAGGTTATTTCCTTTTCGTCACTTGAGATTTATGAGTGCCCTCTGTTATTCCATGCCTATACAACGCTATGTTTCCGGTTGCACATGAGGATCATACACAGGGACGAAACTAGGGAGAGATTTTAGGAGAGTTGACTTGATGCAGGTGGAATTCGGTGGTTCATTTTGGTATTTGAGTTTTGAGTTTAGTGTTCTTGTTCATTTGTGATTATAAGATTTTAAAATTTATTTCTTTAATTTTGGATTCATTGGTGATGTGACAGTTATTTACACTTCTAAGAGTAATGTTGTACTAATTTGACATAAAATGCGTCCTTTCTCCTGAATTAGCCAACAGTTTCAACTGTGGATGAAACTCTAGACTATGCATTCGACACTTTTAAAAACGAAACAACAAAAGCAGTTGTGAACACTAGAAATCAGGAATGAATTCTGTGTCAAGAAATGTAGTTTTTAGTGTAGTCTATGACTTGCAAAAACTAAAAAGTGAAAATTGAAATACTCATTTTTGCAGCTGTTATAACTACTTCTAGACGAATTATTCCGAGAACTAGTCGATTTACTACTTGGTTACTTGGTTACTTGGTTATATTAAAAAAATACAATATTCCAATTTGAAATTTTACTTGATGCCTTCAAAATGAAATTAACATTTTACTCACTAGGATTATACTTGACCGATGATCACGTTCAAGGAATTGTGATAGGACATTCCTATTTAACACTAAAAATAAAAATTCTCTAAGTAGTAAACGGAACTTGTGTTAAAACATTAAAATAATCTGAAAACTACAGAAATTTGTCGTGCAAAAAAATGAAATTGATTTCATCTCTTCTTCCAATTCCCTCATTCCACTTGAAAGAAACAAAAAATATGCGAAGATTACATACAGCACCACGACCCATACTCCCTTGCTCCAGCACTGATGATACTATATAGAGAACTCAACAATTATTCTGGTCAGGTTTACCGATAGAAAGAGACCATTCCACTTCTATACTATTATATTAGAGAAGAGAGAGAGAATATTGCGTTCTTCTCAGCCGGGATTTCAATTTTTTGAAAGCTCCGGTAATATATTTTTCACAACTTTACTGACACGTCATCCCTTGAAAAGAGGCACGAGTATGATACAGGCTCATGCTAGAGAGATATGACTTTTTACTGGATTTCTTTCATAGAAATGGTCCGTGCCCTGTCACAGCATATGTTATTTATAGTTTGGGTACTCTCGTGGTTTATTATTGCGCAGTTAATTCAATAGATATAATGTAAGCGATTTCAGTTGTGTGCCATTCCGTTAATGAGTGTTTAATAATGGAAACGATTTTTTAATAATTGTGTTTAATTTGCCATTACATTTGTAGGTATTGAAATATACATAATTATCTGGATTTTTTTGTTGTTGTTGAACTAAATCATTTATTCTTGTTGTCATAGCTTTTGTTTTGGACTGCTGAAACATTTGATTCCTATTACTTACTTTTGATGATATTCTATAAACAATATTATAGTAGGACGTACAGAACGAAATTTCTGTTGCATTTCATATAATATATTAAATTATTCAACCCTCAAATGAAGTATAATAAATTGAAGATGGAGAATAGCAAAATAAATAACTTTTATTTTAATTAAAATTTAGAGATTGGAGATGTAAAAGTAATTATTATTTGACGATGCTGGGAGAGCTAATGCTGTTTTTAGTTTAATATTTAATTTTTCCTATATAAGCTTGGTTTTTACAAATGAGCAAAGTAATAGTATTTCTGATATATTGACAATATTGAATCCAAGAATTGAATGTTGATATTAAACAGTTGAAAGAGAGTCAACAGTAAGTAAAACTTTTTAAGATTCATTTGAAGGCATTTGACGAATTCTATAAAAAATTTACAGATTCATTTACTTGAAAAGTATAATCATTTCGAATATGAGATATGGAAATACCCCTTATGCCATTCCCATTTACTAAGAAACACTTGAAAACTGAACTTCACTGTAATAAATTAAAGCACGCTAATTTCACGTACAAACCCCCACCCACCTAGCATCAAATATATTTCCTTTTCTTCTCCTTTCAATCTCTTTTCTATCCGTGTCATTAAATTCTCTGTCCTTCATAACAGCACCAATGTCAAAGAAAAGAACGTCTATAGAAACTTCTAGGGTATTGTGAGGCTGTAATGAAAGATAGTATCTCTTAGTTTGTTAGTGAAAAAATAGAAGAGATTCTTTTTAGCTGGCAAATCTAAAAGCCCTGATACATTGCCTGCTTTCACCTATATGAAAGTGCATTAGTCTTTTAGGCTGCTTGTCATTTATATCACTTCGCTTTTCTTCTCAACAATGCTCTTCTGGGAAAGCAAACTCTCTCACTCTCTTGTAACGTTGCTAATGGAAGAAAAGGACCAATATGATGAAAAGATGTTTCTGAATGCGAAATCACGAATATAGATTCTATAGTGTAAGTTTTAAGGTGTGTGTTTCTCTAGTGTTTTAACAATAATGTACCATGTGCTTTATTTGGAAGTGAAAAGTTCCTTGGAGTACACCAATTTTGATCTCAAAATTATTTCTGATTAAAAGGTGATAACTAACAGTAGCAGTGAAATAATAGAATCAGGACAGTCATGAAAAATACAAAGTCCTGATTACACTTTAGTCATCTTCGTCTGCTGATACAATTGTGAATTTTATTTGCTCTAAAATTTAATATTTGTCAGATTTCCATAACTTCAAGTCATTACAAATTCAAAATTTAGAGTTTTGACTTCTTCTGACTTCCAAAGAAGTTTCAGGTTTTTCTAAAATAACTTGCCTGATGCCTCAGAATTTGAATGTTGTCTCAGAATTTTCAGAATTCTTTGAATTTCCCAAGTACCCAAAAGTAATTGAGTTTGAGAATTAGACCTACAATCTGATTCTCCAGGTTAAGATAAATTTCTTTTAATTTCCAGAAATCATTTATAGAGTTCTCAGGATTTTTTTCATAATTGTAGTATTGCATGTTATGTTGGTTTGTAATTCGTGATATGTACGACGCCGGTTCAGTTTCCTGTGTATTCAAACAAATACAATGGTCGACATTTGCTACATAATATATATTTATAAAATTAGAAACATTTTAAGGAGATGGAGTCGTGTTAATAGTCAGAAATTACCTTTCAAATTTTGGATTTGACTTCTGAATTTCTACTTTACAAATTTACTTCTCAGACAACTGCATTTCAGCAATTCATAGTTATTATTCGACACCCTCTGATGTTGCTATTACTTTAACACATCAACTACTATATGGGTGTATATACAGAATGAAAAAAAAACTTCTCTTTGAAGGAAAATCTTACTGGAGTTGATATTTGTCCTGTTCATCGAAGATAAAAGATAAAAACAAAAACATAGCAAGCCTGAGATGCTTCAAATTCGAACTTGTTTTTGAATTCAGAATACGACTGTACTTGTATAATATTCGAGCAACTAAACTGCTTTTTTAGCAACGGAAAATTGATTTATACTCAACTAATATTTAATGCAAGAAAAGTACAATAACGCACATCAGTAATCAAAAATACATTGATGAGAAGATTGAGAATGAAATGTTCGATTTGACTGTTTTGATGTCGACGACCACCAATCAAACTTCCCCTTATATAGTTATAGGACATACACAACTTTCCATTGGAATAAGTATGAATTTTAGTGCAAAAGAGTTTGAAAATCCTTCTTTTCTCCCTAAATCCTTCTTTTGCCTATCTAGGCTAGAGATATATAAATTAGAAACTCTAGTCTGCTTCTGTAGGGTGATCTGTCATGAAAGAGGTTTGAGAAGAAGCAGAAAAAGGGCAGTGGGTGGTTGGGTGTAAGTTTTTCCCTTGGAGTTTGGCAGCTGACAAATGACTAAAGGGAACATGGAGGATCTCCGCGCATCTCTTCTTTCAAAGCTATAGCATACGGGATGGAAGAAGAGAAGACCTCCTGTGATTCCATTTCTTTGCGTCACCCCCTTCAACTTCATGTCCTTCTATGTACGAATGTATTATACACGACATGGAGAATTCAATGGTTGCTATATTGGAAAGTTACGCTGTGGAAATGCTGGTCATGTCCTGGAAATGAAAAACATTTTTACTGAATTTCTCATTAGAAAATCATTAGTTTGTTTTATGGCAGTTAACTGCAAGTTAAGTTTTATTTAAAGTATATTCAGTCTGTACATATAAAATACGACTTTCGATTTTCTGTGTGTTCGATAAAAAATAGATAATAAAGAAATAACACCAATATTATTATGTTGTATTATACATACTGAATTTATTTTACTAATTTATATTTGCCCACTCTTCAGCTGTATAAGAACATGTTAGTTCGATTTACAAACTAAAAAAAATATATATTATAATAATAATGTAACAATGACATTATCTAAAGGTAATATGTGTCAGAAAAGATATATTGTCATTTGGCAACCGTGTGGTTACTGCTACAGATCTGTATTATATAATGTTCAGAACTCCAGAAACGCAAATAATAATTACACGAAACTTGTTAATGTTTTTATTGCAAAAGAAAAAAAAGTGGATACAGAGTTTTATATTCTGATGAAGTCAAACTGATTGTTACTGAAAAAAAAAATGAATTAAAAAAACGTTATTTTGTCCCCGCTAATGCATGTTAAAAATGGAACCAAAACGTTATTGATGAAAGTAAATCAAAATATTACTGGAAGGTAAATTTCTCATTATCTTCAGCTATGAAATCATGCATTCCAACATTTGAAATTTTTTGTACAGTTAGGAATGTCATTCCGTTTATTCTAGTATTATTTATGTCTTTCTCCCTCTTTTCGGTGTTTTGGGGTTCTTCTCTCTCATTCTTCCTTCAGTCAGTAGGTTCCGCTACAGTTGTTTCAAAATTTCAATCATCACAACATACAAAATAACGAATTTTTAACATACAAGTATAGGTTCATATTCAAGAAGGCTCTATACTCAGACAGTAATACAGAATTATTCTGTAAATTTTCGAGTTTATTGTAAACTCATTTTTCAAACGAGTGTACAATAAACTTGAAAACTTACGGAATAATTATGTATTACTGTCTGAGTATAGAGCCTTCTTGAATATAAATTATCAACAATCTCAGGCTATGGGCTTCCACGATTTCTTACAAGTATATGTCTCATAAACACATAATAAACAATGACATCGATGGGGTATAAATTCGAAAAGTGAGTAAATTGATATCCATGATGTATGTAAAATTTCAAAGCTGCCTGTCTAATCATCATTACTTTTAAAAGCAAACTGTTGTATTGCATGAAACTGAAACATAACTTTGAATACAAACAACTTTTATGTAGATTTTCACACAGACTTCAACGCTTTATCTCGTTAATACCTCAAACAACACAATCATGCCATATAATTACAATATCTTCACATTGAAATTAACTAAAAATGTATTTTTCCACGGCTTTTCTAATTTCTAACAACTTCCTTTTTGATGGTGAGATTACACTTTAACACGAAATAATTCAAGTATCATTTTACATTGTAATGACACACTTGTAAATAATAACATAGTCTTGGTTCGATCGTGAGGGTGTGTAATATTTCAAAATAGCTTGCAAAACCGGTTTCTTTAGTGTATGTTAATTATGTTATCCAGCGCCGGTAATTATTCCATTTATGCTTTTTATCTATAGCGCTCAATTGTTTGTGCACTGTAGGCTATTTGTAATTTGGTAGAAATGTGATGTGAATACAACACTCGAGATAAAATCATTGACCAGTATTAGTGCGATTTAATCTTGAGGGGGTTGGGGGCATAAATATGGAACGATTTCTTTCAAAATGATTATTCAAGTATCCTGAGGAAGTCATACATTAATATTTGTAATCCGGATGAAGTCAGCAGGTAGTTTGTCCAACGTGTATAATGTGACAATTGCACAAATACAACTGAATTATATTCGCTGAAAACATCTGTATATTTTGAGTAATGTCTTATCAGCAGTGTTTACATCTGCTCAGCGTTGTTGGCTATATATTCCACAACAGTCTATTAATGAAAAAAAAAATGAAATGATTGTTCACAAATAATAACATTTTGTAATATTTGTTATGTTTCCTTTTTCTTCTATAATGGCAGAGTTTTGGATTTCTTAAAACATTTATTTTGAGCTGTTAACTGCAAGACAAAAACAGAAATTCGTTAATTGATTGATATTATTTGCTATTACTTTTCTCTAATAAGGAGACGTGAGCTACTTTTAAATATAAAAGAAATTGGAAAATATGTAATAAACTATATTGAAGATTATCATTCTGACTTAGAGCGTAACTATATTTTCTTTCCTACAAAAAAAATCTAAGCAGATACAGTTAGAACTTCTGGTTGCTATCGTTTATGGTATCATATGCTACAGTTGCTACTTACTAAACATAGAATTAAAAATTATGATTAATGGGTGCCGCCCTTTTTCCAAACTGTCTCGGCTATATTCTCCATCTCCAAGTTGAAAAGAAAGG
Organism: Campodea plusiochaeta; assembly: GCA_034698565.1. Taxonomy (NCBI): domain Eukaryota; kingdom Metazoa; phylum Arthropoda; class Diplura; order Rhabdura; family Campodeidae; genus Campodea; species Campodea plusiochaeta. Next base: position 29,932 of record JAQIWE010000049.1, read on the forward strand.
TAAAATCCAATCATCTGATGTGAAATGTCGTTGAACATTTGACCTTTCTTTGAATGACCAAAATACTTGAATATAAAAGCCTCATAACGTTCCTGCTGCTATACACTCAAATCCAATGGCGTCCTTTTTTCCCTTGCTCAGTGGTAGAGTTTGAGTGGCAGCTTCGTAGGGTTCCAAGATAAAAGTTTCTGCTGGGCGAGTCGTGCATACCACACAAAATAATATGATTTTGGGACTTGTCAAAAGAGATCAGAAACCTTTTCTAAAATGACCTTGATTTTTTTATACCTTCCCAAAATCTTAATGTGAAACTTCTAACATCATGCTCTGTTGCTTCTCTAATAAAATTATTATGTCAAAATTATATGTGCACATATACCGTCCAAATTGTATTAGTCACAGATGAAAATTTCTACCTTTTTTATTTTCAAGCGACTTGAACAAATGACAAGTAGAAATGAACGCTTAATGAAGAAATTTCATGACTCAGTTCTGTTGCTTTCGTGCAAAGGGAAAAAAATCTTATGGGTATAAACTCACAATTTCCAAAACACATGTATTATATTGATTATCTTCATTCGTCTTTCCAACTTAGAGCGTCGTGCGAAATATTTGATAGACAGGTGTCACTTTCATGCTACTGATAACATTAGTTCATTGCACCACACACACAGATGAATACAATAGAGTTGATTAATATTCTACAGTTATCGGATAATTTATAATCTTTCAGAATTCACATGGTTTTCCTACTGGACAAGCAACAAGAGCGTTCTTTTTAAAAAATGAATTATTAAGTCGGTAAAGCTTACAGTATAACAACATTGGAGGTAGTTCTTTCCGATTTTGAAGCAGTGCTGGTTGAATGCATATAAATTATTGCAGATAAATAACTGCTTTTCAGATGGTAATTTGATTGCGTTTTGTGTAATATGTTGAAGTTTGATTGAAATAATGTGCGAATTTTTTATTGTTTTAAGGTTGAAAGTTGTTGAATAGTAGTTGTTTGAAATATTATAATTATGCTGTAATTAAGAACGGATTTAAGATATAAATTTTAGTTCTAATTGTGTATAGACAAGTTGAAAGCTGTGTAAATGATTTTTCTTTACTTTCGTGAATTCCTTGACTTTTGATGCATTTGGTTTCGCCTATCGGTTCTGGTAAATTGGTGCAGCGTAAAAGAACAAGGTTAAGAACAGCTCATGAGAAAATCTTGTATCACAATTTAGAAGCATGTTCCGTTTTACCTTTGCGAATCGTGTGAACCAAATTTAAGTATACTCGTCATCCCACAGCAACTGTGCTATTGACATATTAGCAAATTAGTCACCAAACTCCTTGTCTAATTTGAATCTGAACACCACTTACACCAATGTTACACAGATTGTGATTAGTAATTTCATAATGAATCGCTGATGCAGACTAACTTGCAAGCAACTTTTTTCTTGTTTGACACGTTTTGAGATTTTGTTTACTTCCACAATTTTATTTTATTTATGTTTATGATATGTGGAGAATATTAGAGTTACATTTTACTTTTGATTTAAAAAAAGATGTTGATTGATTTCTAATTAAAAGATATATATTTAAAAAAAATACCGATGTAACGACCTGATCCTTCGTCACTACATGAATTAAATTCTCATATGAGCAAGAACGTAATTCTATCTCTTGAAACCATAATCGATCGAAGAAAATATATGTTGTGTTGCTTTTCTCAAGAACCTTTTCATAGAGTAAAGTACATATATATCTGAAGAGGAGTTGCTGTTCTCGCCCCCTTCTTGTGTTGGTTTAATGAGGAGGGATAAGTAGAAACAGGGAGTAATCGTTAATGAGATTGGAAATCGAGATTCTGTGAGAGAGCAGAGACCCCAAGAGAACACAAGTAATTGATCAAGTTGAATAACAAGCGACAAAACTTTGTGAGAAGGCCCGAGTTCTTTTTCCTCTCTTTCTGTTTCTCGTGTCTCTCGTCTCTCTATACCCCTGGTAGAATCGATCGTAGTGCTCTTAGTGGCTGGCAGTTCCATTAGCCAAGTAGTAGTGTCGAGGGGACCGACAACAAAGGGATGTGCCAATCAAAGCCACGGACCCATGGCAAGAGGAATGGAGTAATTTACACAAAAACGACATCAGACGCCATGATGATGGATTATCCATACGAGAGCCAATCCAATGACAAACTCCTCCATTTCCATTATTACATGAGGAAGGAAGGAAAGGGGATTTAGGGGGGGGTGAGAGTAGAGATGGCGACAACATTCAAAGAAAACGAAATGATTGAAGATGTGTCATTGGAAGAAAGTCACTTGATTAAGGTGGACATCGATCATCCTTCAAGAGAAAAATGGATCGAAGGAGGTTCAGATGATCAAGTTCATTTTAAAGTACCATTCGATCAACTGTTATTGTACAGTATGGTTTTCGATACAGTATCAGAATGTGGAATTGTATAGCCATACTGAAATAGAACCTTCTCTGGTTAAATTTATACATTTCAATCCACGAGTACTACCTCAAAGTGAACAATAATGTTTGTAATCTTTGTATTATCCACTTCCACGTCACTTGCTCATTTCAGTTACTTTTTAAAAAAATCATATACTAACCAGACTTCTTGACATTTTTTTACGGAAAAACATTTTTAAAATATCATATGAATTAGCTTCTCCATACTATATTTATATTTCCTATTGTGGGTACTGAGGTAACCTCTGTGATTTTGCTTAGCAAGTTCAAATCCAGCTGCAGTATAACCAACTGGTTAATCTAATTCCAGATTTACCTAGAATTCTGTAGATAAACACATTTACTTTTAAAAAGTCAGTGAATCGTAAAAACTTCTTATTCATAATACTATAAGTATAAAATGGCTTGATAAGACTCTGAAACCATATAAATGACGAAATAAGACTCCAGCATTTTACCTAAACGTGCATTTTATAGACATAGTACTTTATTCTTACTCCAGCAAATGTCATCTCTGCATGTAACATCAACACATGGAAAACGAATAATTTATTTTTACATGAAAAAGCAGATAATTCTGTCCTCATATGGAATGATTTAATATAAATAAAGCGACCATTGATCCAAATAAATCTTTATAACATATCGCAAGCACTCACTATAAGTCAGTGCCGGATCAATAATAGTATCGGAAAATGAAATATCTCAGTTTCCGATTCTGAAGTTGAAGTATTTTTCTGTACTGTTCGATTTAATTCGACATTGGTAAAACAACATTTTATATCCTTCAACTATTCTCTCTCTATACGTATAAGTGACTTTTTCCACTGATTGGATTTTGTTGAGTAGAGTCTTTCTGGAACAGTAGACAAATTGGTCTTAGCCATTCTATTCTTGATATAGAATATTTATTGAATCCTACTCTATAATAAGCGAACCTACAAAGGACAGATGATGGTGATAAATTTTGTTTTCAGAATCAGAGGAATTGTATAGGCGTCTATTGAAGAATGTTGCAAGTGGGCCTGTCGAATGTTAATTGTTTCAAACTTTGATTTTATTGAAATTCTAATTAAGGTAATATCTCACTGTAGTACAAGTTATATCCTTTAGAGATATCTGTATGCAAAGGCAGAAGAGCATAATTACTTGCACGATGCAATAACTAGTAACATTAACAAAGAAAGATCCATTTCCCTTTGAAAAGCATTTTTTCAGAAAAATTAAGTATATCATAATGGTGGATATCAGAGTTCTCGTAAGGCTACTGGAACTGCGAAAAGTATTATAATGATTTATGGAACAAAAGTCATATTTATGATAACATCTAATGTTAATCAGTGCTGCATATTGCAGAAACAATCATATAAGGTATTTGCTAATTTATTTTAGCATCAAGTTTGCTCATTTCAATTTTCTCTAAAAACAATGTGTATGTGTTGTAATTTATTTGCTTTAAATAAATATACATAATAATCTTCCTTTTATATTTTAAAAAAACGCACAGCTGTAAGAACACAAAATTTTCCCATACCTTTACTATGCCACTCTTCGATAGAACTACAAATGAAAACTCTTCGAATATATCCTATAGCAGTGAAGCGAGTTGATGAAAGATTAAAAAGAGATGATTCTCATATAATCCATTTAATCAAAAGCCATTAATATTAGTAAGGTAAAAACTTCATCTTAATTTTTCTTCCATCAAATCAGAAGAATCATCAAAATGTATATTATGGTCCATGGGTTGTCTTCTTTCTTCTCTCGTAAGGTGACAGTGACAGGCTCCATTTCTCTAATGGAAACAAAAGCAAGACCATTTATCTCAACCGAATCAATTTGCATATTTTCGCTTCCAGATGTCACAAGTTGCCATTCCTATAGAAAAGGCAAGCAAAGGAGAGAACTGCACAAATTAATATATGTCCATTCCCCGTCTTCCATCATTTTTCAGTCGCATATGTAGAGTAATCTGTAGACTCTTTGGGAGTATGGAGAGACTTCTTGGACTACTTTTTGCACTCAGAGGTGTAGGTGAGGTGTCATAACTGGTTGGTGAGGAAAATATGTTTTATGATGGAGTTGTGGTCATTTTCAGTTGGTATTTGAGAAATTAGCGTTATTTTTGTTATACCTAAAAATATGTTTGGTTTAATCTTAATTAATCTTATGTTTTTTTGTCTACAACAGAAAGAATAAATTTGTATCATATGAATTTTTTGTTTATTGAAATATCAAGCAGAGAGGAGCCTTTTACGTGTATATTGTTCTATTGCTCAATATTTTGTGGTATTTTATCAATGGAAAGTGGTCAATGTATTTTGTCTTCGTTGAATTCTAAATATTATATCAATGAGTTTGACTTTTAATTCGACATCAATAATTTACACTGTAGCCTAAAAAGTAGCCTGGTCTGTAGCTGTAGCCTACACTGTAGCCTGTAGCCTAAAAATCTCATGTATTAAAGTAATACTTACAAAAATGAGATTATATCAATCAAAGTTTCAAAAATAATGTTCTTAATGTTCTTTAATAACTGTGAATATTTTAAATTGACTTAGAAAACAAAAGAAAACTGTGGTTGTTTATATACATGAAAAAAAAATCGTCACATTTCCTATGACGCCATCTCATATAACCACCAAGATCCTTCCTTACAAACATCACCCTGCAATGATTTGATGAAATGAGATTTACTCTAATAAAAAGCCCGACATCCTATAGAAATAAAAGTATTTATCGAACTTGTATAGTTTGTCGACTGCTGTTGTAAGCAATTTCTTCCCCTTCTTTTTTTCAATTAAGAGTGTTGTTTCTCTAGAACAGAACCGGGAGCAGCTGACGGTCTTTTCTCTTTGCATCATCCAAAACCCATCCTCTTACTCCTGAATATCGATTTCCAGTCCAACAGCTATCCCTACTTCTATTCTCCGATATCTATATATAGGATGAAGGAGATTACGACTGGCTTTACTACAGAATCAAACAGCTGGAGAATGATAATTGGAATGCTGTTCAGAGATACACTCATCTTCTCTTTTCCTTTTTATATTACTGCCGTCCCTTTTGTCCACAAATAATAAGTGGAACCGTCTTGTGATTAGGTATGCACCCGAAACTGGGATATATATTGCGTGTTTGGGTGTTTCTTGATGTTATATTTGATTTTGGGGGATTAGTTTTCCTTGTGGTGTTAGAGATGAGATTTTGGGATTTTGTTATATAAAATTAAATATGAGATGATTGTTTTTTCCAGCAGTAACATAATAGTGGTCGATATAGTTATCATGTTGCGTGTTTAATTTCAGTTTTCTGGTAATGCATAGCTTTCATTATTTTTGACTCAAAACACATTAATAGAATCATTGGTTATAATATTAATATGATAATATTTAACCTTATTAATGATGATTAATATCTGGTCAATTATTTATTTACATTATTACAATTCTATAGGAGCTTTCGATTAAAATATTAAAACTTTAGATCAGTGTAAATTATTAAGTTTTGTAAAAACATCATAATAACGCGATTTTACATATAAAACTTTCATATTTGACGCAAGATCACTCTTTCAATACAAGAACAACAACAAAAAACTCAATTCATAAATCACCAACTCAGTAAAGCACCGAAAATCCTTTTACATCCTATTACATAACATACACCACATCCTTGCATCGTAAATTCTTAAACAACAACACAAAATCTGCAGCCACCCTTGATCCATAAATCTTCCTAAATATTCAGGTGTTAATTTTTCATCAAGTGCTGGTCTGTTACTGAATGTCTTCGAGTGTAGAATCCTCATTCAAGTACCCGAGAGTCCTTTTCCCTAACCTCAATGATTCCATAATCTACTGACGAAGTGGTTTAAATTACCGTTCAGCAATAAAAATAACCATTTAACAAAATATATGATGTTGTTAGTAGGGTGTTATGGCTTTGGCTAGAGATAGAGGAAAACTGAATGGAACTACGTCACGACTTGGAGTAAAAACTTTGAGGTCTTTCCCCCCTCTTTTGCTTTTATGAATGAAAGTTAAAATAGGGTCAAGTACTATTTCAATTAGGTTTGACATTCTAGTACACTTTGTGGCTGGTTTGTAGTAGAAAAAGAGCCATTAGATTTCCTTTTCTTTCCGGAGTAGAGTAAGAAGAGTGAAATACGACTTTCCACCTGTTTCTTAAAGAACAATTGAGGGATTCTTCCTTCATTCCGTATGCTCTGAGGATGTAGTAGTAAAAGAAATATGATGCTTTTCAATTTTTAGTGAATAGTTTACGCTAATATAGTTTGTTTGTGATTATGGTATGGAGAAGGTATGAGGTTATAATCACTTTTTTCTAATTAAATTTTTTTATAGAAAAGCAATTTATACTTTTAAAGAACACTAATGACAGCGAGGAAAAAGTATCAGTAAACTAAATAATTACCACAAGATTTAAATGTAATTGATAATAAAGAAATAATTGTATTTCTTTGAAGATATTTTAAGCCTGGTGTTCGTCTAATTCAGAGGAGTATATACACTCATAAGGGTTTTAGTACGAGCTACTTGAAAGAAGGAAATGATTAATAAAATTTTGACCAGCGATAAAACGAATACTGTATGAAAATTACAAATTAATACCTTTTTTTGCCATATCAGTAATAAACTAATATTTACCCCAATGTCACTAAAAAACGAGGCGATCAACTATGCCCCAAAAACTTGCAGTGTAAAATCAAAATAATTAGCACAATTTTAATGAAAATCTCAATTTACATACGTCAACCAGTTTTCTTTTTTGATTTTTTATTTGTGCGCTATTTATTTATGAATTGCTTTGAGTTATTTTAATATTTTTATTACCTTCTTTTATAATAATGTTTGTTGTTTGGGTTATAATACTGAACCAGAAAAAGATATGCAAAGAAGCTCATTGAATGAAAATAAGTTATACTAACTGCGGAGAATAAAAATAATTATTGTTTTACTAATCAGGGATTGAAATCAAACAAATTAATTACTTTCAGTTTCAATATAAGCCGCAAAAACTTGAGTATTGCCTCAAAGCTCAAGCGTAATTATATTTGTAAGCCAGTCCAGATTTCTGTAATTTCATGTTGTGTTTACTTGTTATAGTTTTCTTTGCATGACAAACATTAGTATAATGAAAAACTGGATTTCAAAGAATGATACTGTTATACTAAAATTGTGCAGCCAAAGAAGGTATTTCTATTGAAATATTATTACTATTGTCCAAGACCCATTTTTATTTTTTAAAGTCTTGTTTTCAGATGAAATATTTTGTTTCTCATAAAATAGAATGTAATAATCAGTAATGATACCAAACATAAATTATTTGTAAAATTACACTTCTTTATATAATTACAGGTCATGATGACACTCTTGATCTGATACTCAAAAATATGCCTCACCAGATTGTGATATTAAATTAAAACAATATATTATTAGAGTTTTACTTCAAAACTAACATTTTTGCTATATTTTACTTTAAATTCTCTGTACACATGCCCGTGATTTAAAGTTATTTACTATTACAATGGATTTTTAATATGAAACCAAGAGAAATCTTTGTAAACGGTACAGCTTAGTATTTTTTATCAGTAATTCTGTGATTCATGTCTAGTATTGTAAAATTTGAAAATTAAAAAAGGAAACCCTTGTTTTCACAAATGTTAGAATTAAACTTTTTTTTTTTTAAGATACTGGAAATATAGATTTTCGGAGATTCATTGGCTTTTCTTGATAATAATTCATAT
>JAQIWE010000050.1:0-37783 GCA_034698565.1 Campodea plusiochaeta
ATAAAGGCCTACGTTATACTTTCTACTCTTGTACACTGTATTCTTTAAGAATATATATAAGTAGTGTATTTTAATTATATTATCAATATATTTTCGAGAATATATAAACACTCATAGAGGAGGTTAGTGATATAAGTAATGCGTTGTAAATGCATTATATACAAAATATATATATATGCGGTAGTGCTGTTATTGAATTTGAAAACTAAAATATATTCTGAAAGGAAAGCAGCCATTTCACTATCCATTTTCCACATCTCTCTGGCTTCATGCAGCCATCAATTGTATCTGAGATGAAAGCAAAACAGAGTTTGTAGCCAATGACAAGGTTTGTTTTGATGTGCGCACGCATTTGCGGCCATCATTGTTTGTGATGGCGGACTCCTCCCTGGAACGGGATTCGCTGACTGGCTTCATTGGGAAATGGAGAGCGCAAGTTCACTTGGCGCCATCTCTGGAGCGAGTTGAAAGCATGCATGGAAAAGAACATCGATCATCTTTTATTTAAAGGTATAAATCACTGAGTATACTAATGCGGATATGGCCAGAAGCGTGCGAAGAATTTTTAGGAAGATTTCTGATACAGTATTGATAGGGTGTAGTACGTGGTTACATGAGTATCTATGCGAGATGAAGATTGAGTACTGCATCCTCCATCTCATTTTGTAGATTATATCTTCAGTCCTCATTGATATTCCAATGTTGCTTTCTTCCTAGAAATCAGTAGTGATAATGAGACCTGCAAGAGTTATGTAATAAATTTGAGTTACCCCTCAGGGTGCTGGTGGGAATCATGATCTGAGTTTCTAATTTAAAATTATTGTTTGTGACTACCTAACTTTAGATCATTAAGTAGCATGATTTATATATAAGGATATTACATTAGAGGCGACATAGTATAGTATTCTTTCGCTATTCTAATTCCTACTGGATTGAGTCTTATAATTAATATATCATACTGCCATTACATTTCGTAAATTCAAAAGAAACAAATAATATTTTAAATACTGAAGTTTAAAAACAATTTGAATAAGATTAATAATAATTCTGATTTGAATGCAGTTTTTCATCATAAAATAATAGTAAGTTATCTTACTTATTTTTCTCTTTCCTCTTTGTTTTGTAGTTCTGGTGTCATTACTTCATTATTAGGAAGTTGAACATTGATGTCAAGTTTTTAATATGATATCCATTTTTCAATTTCAGGAACAAGAAAATAAAATATGTACAAAATAGAAATAAGAAATATACTAGAGCCTAGCTCCTGTTCATCAGTGCATATTGATAATAAACACTACTGCACTATTTTTTTTAATTAACTTTTTTTATTACTAAAAACGTTGCTGCATTTTTTATATATACGTTGATACTTTATTTAATCATTCATAAACGAAGTAATTAATGACGGAGAATTCATTGCCGTTATTACGTGTCCTATAATTATAATATCTAATTCGCAATTCCACAGCTACTTATACAGGCTTATTCGCTTATAGACTATTGATATACCCTCAAACATATATAATTCCAAGGTGTGACAAAATTTACAATACATAATAACAAAAATATGATTGTGTTTATTATAATAATGATATATTCAGAATAAGGGAATTTATTGGAACTTTTGTATATTAAAATAATGTTCTTGGAATCTATATAATGGTGAATATACAGTAAATAATAATTATATGTATTATCGCAATGGCGACAATAGTTAATCGAAGGAGAGAATGACTGAAATAATAATAATAATAGCCTAACATAACGTCATGTAAGTGCTCTTTTTTTTAATAATGTGAGTTTAGAGATAGTTGGTGAAAAACTTGAACAGCGGATCTTAATTTGCCACAATCTGCTATATAATAACGTATTTTCTACAAAAAATTTGCATCAACACCTATTTTTTATATGAGACTTTTGAAAAATCCTGATGATGCAACATTTTGTGAAGTCTTGAATTTACATTATTATTGTTAACAATATACCATAAAAATTCTCTAATATTGTATAGTTCGTTTCACTTGAATTATACTCCACTTTTGACGTTGTTATACTAATATGTCTTATATTCATGTGGAAGCTTTCATACTGAGTATTATTAACACTTGACATATTTGATAGACTCCTATCTCAATAAATGAAAAATAATTTCCTTCGTAAATTTTCGAAAATTTACGAAGGAAATTCTCTTTCATTTACTGAGATAGGAGTCCATCAAATATCTCAAATATACTACTATGTCGTAAATATTTCAATCTGTAAAGTCAAATGCATTATAAAATCTTCATTATTAAAATCATTCTTCATCAATTTAGATATGTCAAAGATTCAGAAATTTATGAAATATTAGTAAAACAAGGCATCATCCAAATCAAAAGTGTCCTATAATTCAAATGAAATGGGCATTCCAAGTTGTATAGAAATCCGTTAACTTATACAACATATGTCATTAATTTTTCGCGCATTTCAATGTGTGATGCTGTTAGTTAATGTGCGTTAAAAACTTTATGTTTTTCAAAATGCTTCAAGAAAATAGCCAATAAACTGAAATATTTTCTCTTCATTTGAATCTATCACCAATGCATTATTAATTATTTATTTTTAGAACCTTTTGCTGATATGACCAATTCAGTATACCGTCAATATTGTTCTAATGCTTTTATGTTATATTATTTTGAATATTTATATAGCTCTATTATTCATAATTATATTAGTATATATTTTGGGACTGGGAGTATTCGATATTTGCATTATAATAAATATATAGAGACTACGGCTTGCATATGATTTGATCCCAAACTGTATAGTTATATGTAACATTTCTCATTACCAAAATTTCTTCCCAATTATATTTCAATGGGAAATTAATTGATCAGGAAATTAATATGACTAAAAATAATTTCTTCCCAAAAGATGTTTTTTTAATCGACTCGTTTTTTGCAATGTGATTTTTTTTTATAGAGAGAAAAGTTTTCCTTTGCAACTGAAATGCGCATATTAGTATTACTATAAATATAATTATTATGTGAACTTAGTGCGGCAATACGTCCTGTATGATATCTAGAAACCAAGCTAAAAACATTTTGTACTACTATATAAAATTACATTCAGTATTCTTCAGTTTTTTCTGCATGTACAATCATGTGACAAACACCAAAGGAATTTATTCAAGTGAATAAACTACAACTAAATTATTTCCTCTGAACTCGCCGAATATAAACCGAAAGTCACGTTTGGAGGAACCTTACATATCCAAGGCCACAATATAATGCTACACTAGCAACCTCTAGATTGCGCTTCTTTCCAAAAACTTCCACGGTTTTCCACGAGATGGCATTGCAGTGGAGCGGATTTGAAATTCATTTGTGCTTCGTAGGAGAGCATACTCCAGTACAGGAAATCGGTGTCTGGCGGGACTTTCTTATACCATTTCAGCCTCAATATGTGATTTATTATTTTTTGTGATGGGTTAGTGATATAACAGTATGAAATTTTAATGTATTATTTGTAGCACCTAGTCAAAAATGGGCTGTATAACCTTATACAGTTATATCAAGACGGAATAATATTATTACGTAAGTTTATAATTAAGACTCCCTGATATTTAAATACTTGTATATATTTTTAAGAATTTGCGATATATTGCAAACAAAGTGTATTCAAAAATGTTATTTTATTACTTGCTTTTATTTTTAACAGAAATGAAATGGAATAACAACATCGTACTGCTAATATTGATATCAATATCTAAAGCTTAATAATTTAATTAATTTCCAATTCTTGACATAAATTAATTATGCAAAATAAATTGATATCACTGAGCTTCAATGTAAAGATTTTAATTACTAGTAATTTTTAAACCATATTTTAATTCATCGATGGTTTGTATTAGATCTGCATTTTTACAAGGTTTTTATAATGAAATCGTTTTGATGGAAGGTTATTAATATTATAATTACCTGAAGCCTCGCCTTAAGTAATGTCAATATTTTATATAAAAAATAATTAAAAGAAAGCACGAATATGTGATTTTACGTCAAAATTTCCATTCTTTGAAACACAGAAAACGACTTACGTAATACGTATATTGATCTATATCCGAAGTATTTTAATGAAATTATAAGATCAGTACTAATAAACACATCTTTGTATAGATTTTATTTACTCATTTTATTGCTAAAATTAATCGAAGCAAATCATAAAACGTTTAAACTATAATCATACCTATGAAAACGAAAATTTACACAGAATTTTATCAATAAACAGTAATAACGAAATATTTGCAGTAATTTTTCACCTGATGTATACTTCCACGTATTTGAGTACAAAGCTTGTATAGGTACATAATAGTTGTATTTATTGCTGAGGTAATTTATTTGGAAAGAGTAGTGGCTCGTTAATGTATTATGATGACGGTAACGAGCTTGTAAAGGAGCAGTAATATTTATTTATTACCTTCATATAAAGCAAACGTGTACAACCCAACTAACAATTCTCAAGCTTTGCAGTTTGTTCCATTTCATTTTCAAATTACTATGGTTCTAAATAATATTGCTTGGGGTTAATAATTCAACTGATTAGTATCAAACAAAACTAATTTTTTAAGTATTTTTTATGTAGAATTATGTCGATGAAGTGTAGACTTTTATTATTTGCTCAACTTATGAACAAGAATTCAATAATTGGTTTCAGTAAATTGTATACTCGAAAATAGTTTATAACTTTTTTTTTTACTTTTTCGAAAACTGAACTACTGTTGGACATACAGAGAGGAAAAAAGTTAAATAAATAAATAAAAAAATAGAAGTATTGTAGGACAATTTGATTCACTTTATAGTAGAACAAAAAAAAAAAAGGACAGAAATTGCACACCTGCTTGTGATACATAATTAAGTTGTTTTTAGCACCAATTCTTCAATTTTATTTTAACTATTTTTACGTTTACCAAAATATTTTTATTTTCTGATATTATTTTATAAGTGAACGATTGAACAATATTGTTTTGTTGGAAGGTTTTTAACGGCGGCAAAAACAGAGTGTATAAACAGCAGTGATTTCTTATGTAACGATCATATTAAGGAGAAATAAAATAAAGTTTAGTGCAGTTATTTCCTTTGTGTGAAATTTCCCATTTAGTAATAATTTCAGTATCAGGTGTTAGTGTGTAATATAAAGTGAATAATAGCATTTTATGAGTAAGAAAATTGAATCATGTGACTTTTACCCCTTTTACAAAGCATTGCGTGTGGGTTTATCAATCGATTTGAAGAAACCAAATATAAATATTTTACTATTCATCTCATCTTGTAGTTAAAACGGTAAGTTTTAATAATCGGTACAAAAATTTCAAAAGAGAAAATGTACTATAGTAGTGAAAACAATAGTTACAGAGAATATTCTGCTGTTGTATTTATAAGGCATATATTATTAGTGCCATTGCAAATTAATTTTAACAGCAAAGAACCTCTCATAGTGGTGCGTTACTAACATCATCAATGTAATCATCGAAATTATTACTGATCACTATTTTGTATGGCTAATTCTTCTGTATTTCCATATCAATAGCTTTCTTTCCACTGTTCTATAGTACCACTCATTTCACTCGTCACGATAACGGATTTTAAATCTACATTAATATTTTTCATACTGAGATAGGTCACAGTCTTCACATTATAGGTATAGCCATATTTAATTTCAAAGTTTTATTAATATGTAGCAACTTCACAATTTTGTAAAACAGTACTATGTGAGCCAAAAAAGGCGAAAATTTATAAAATGGGATATTTTCGTGAATATTGAAGATATGAAGTTGAAATAAAAAGGATATGAAAGGAAATCTTGTTTTCTTTCTGAAAAAATATGTTATTTTCCGAATCTATACAACATTATTACGGCCGATACATCCTTTGGAATAAAATGTAACTGTAGAAAATCTGCAAAATCGTTTTTTTTTTCTGTGAAATGGTAAGAAAATATCAAAATATGACCAACCGAACAAAATAATATATTTTGATATTAGTGACTGAGTTTCACCTTCATTTGGCCAATAACTATATATATAAGGTCTGTAATTCATATCATCATTTCATAATATCATTTTCAATCCTGTAAAATAAGATTGTTATCTTCATTACATTTATGGATCAATAAATAAATAAATATCATTTTCATTAGATGCGTGAGTTAGTCCTCTAACAACTAATCTATTTTAAATTGGTGACAATAATTACTGTTTTGTTTGAAAATTAGACTTTACAACAGCTTTCATTTCATAAAATTACTGAAATTTTCTTTCATCTGCTTTTTCTTTCCATTTTTGTATCTTCAATAGCGACGGAAATATTGACTTTCTACAATGCTGTGTTTAATTGTTTAGAATTAACAAATTTCTAATTAGAAAAATCGAAATCGACTGATTGTTGAGTAATAATAATAAATGAATACGAAAATATCATGACCTATGCATAAAAATAGCTTTATCCCCCATTTTTCTCTCTCTTTATTTACATGAACGTTTTCTTGTGAAATGCTCTGAACCAATCACCATATTTTATTGATATTTGCAGTAAGTCATGTCTGTCATCTGAAGCCTACATTGTCAATTTAGCATGTGCATTATAATCCGATAGCAAACAACAGTAAATGCAAATGACTTGTGATTATGAGATAAAAATTCACTTTTTTCCATTTTCCGGCTCTGAAACTTTTTCACCATATATACATTGTTATTTAGTTACATCTCATTATTGTTCACAAATTATAAATAATAGTATTTTTTATAACAATTTCATTTTCTTGTCAAACAGCTAATCAATTAGTTAAAAGTATATAGATTCGCACATCACTAGGTCTACGTCTACAGAAAGTTTAAAATATGACAAATATTTTCCAACTCAAAATTAATATATAAAATATTACACTGATGTCGAAAACTTCACCTATACTCAAAAATCTGAGGTAAAAAATGAAACTATCGGAAATCTATATCTCGCCATTAATAAAATATAGAATGAATAATAAAATATTCAAAAATATTTTGAAAGAAATGGTATAAAATGCTGTTGTGCATGTATTATATTATACATGCAGAGTGATTTGATTATTTAATTATGAATTAAAACATGATCCAATGTTATAGTTTTAGGATCATGTTTCAATATATTCTCCTTTACTCACAGCTCATCAAATATTCAAACTACTCTAGTATCCGGTCAGCATTACCGGGGGTTTTGAATCTAGGGAAAAAATTGTTTGTCATAATGCGAATAAAACTATAACGCATTAAACTTATTTGAGTCCTACAAGCATAAAGTATTGATGGATAATTGGCGTGACTTTTTGATTATTTATATATTACGACTTAAATTTTCTTTTCCTATACGTCCATACCTCATTTCTCAACATCATCAATAACGAAACTGTCTAACGAAAGAAATTCCTTTTTTTCTAATGAGAGCGAGTTTATTTATTTTCGTTCTTGGCGCCGGTTTTTGTCTGAAGAATGGCAGTAAATATTTCCAAAGTCGTTGGCAATAAAAATTATTTTTAATACAATTTTAACGGGTGCAATTCTACATTGTTCGGAATGGGGACCGTTATTCAAATGATTTTCGTTGACATCATTATATTTTACATTCCGAAAGAAATATCAAAGATAATTGTGTTTAAGAAGTTTATTTAACTATTTTAATACAAATGAGATATTTGACGTAACAACTATTATAAAATATTAATGCAGTTAATACTGCAAAAACAATGAGTAATTACAATACAACAATTGTCTGTTTGTTGACTTTGTGCTGAAGTGTCAAAATCATGTTTGAAAATGAGTGAAAGCTATTACAACGAGGCCCCCTATTATATGTAAAATAATTAAAAAAAAAATCAAAAACTTGAAGGCACTAGAAATTTGGCACATTTAAACGAACTTTTGAATTACTCCATGACCAGTTGCTGACGTTGCATGCCCGTATCCTTGCGCGGCTGCAACCAACGATTCAGTGAAGAATAAATTCATATTCAAGAAGGCTTTATGTATAGAGCCTTCTTGAATCTGAGTATAGAGCCTTTTTGAATATGAATTATCAACAATCCCAGGCTATGGGCTTCCACGATTTCTTACGTGAAGAATAAAGTAACGGTTACTTCCATGGTTAATATTGACGTCCGTTCTTCTTAATTCGAACTGCTCGAATTTTGATCTGGTCAAAAGGCTGTAGAAAACAATATGTAGTGTGAACATTACAGTTTGTACGCTTCTCCGTTAATAAATACACATGGCCAATTTCTCAAAAGTGCTACTGTGTATTTGCAATTAGTAATTAATAAGATGTCCAGCAGATCCTCCAGAATATAAACATATTAATTCTCATGTACTAATGTTTTATATTATTATGATGTTGCAATTGCTGTGAATCAAAAATATGAAATGAATAAATGATAATTCATGTTTTTTTATTTTTTCCAGGTGAAACAATTTCTATGATCTCTTCATTGGATGTAATGGCAAATTAATATATCTTTTGGATCAGTGTGGTGTTAAAATACTCGGTGAGTAGGCTATTACGTTATTATAATTGTTATTTTTTCTACTTTCTATGTGGAACTAATATAACTTACAAATATTCTAAAATTTATACAATACAGATCATGTCTGGCATCGTTCATCCTTAGGCAATTATTTTATTGGAAAATATTAAAGTTTTCCTCATTTCTCTGTGATTAGTTCATATTCAATATGAAATTTTAATAATGTAAGTATGGGGAAATTAGCAAGTTACAAGAAGTAGTTATTGTAAAATGAAATTTAAAAAGTAAAACGAATAATTTCTTAATTACTAAAAATGAGATGGCAACAAGATACGAACTAGTAAAGATGTAAGGCTGCAAAGAAAGGTTACTACTTGCTAATTGTATATGTCTTTTCTAAGAAAAATATGAGAACCACATTATGCTTAGTCTACAATTTTGAATAAGTACGTAAAGTAGAAGTTGGTCAAAAGTTGGTTATACAGGGTTATTACAAAAGAAATAGACAGTTTCGTCATCTGATTCTGATTAGTTAAAAACTGTTCAAGATATCAAAACATAATTAAAATGGTTCTTATAGGGAAATTCAGATAGTTTTATTTTGCAAATGAGGGATTTTCTATCAGTGTACGTTTAGTCTTACGACAACGATATCATGCAATAGTCAAATATGTGACTTTTACTTGATGTTATCAACCCAAGAAATGAAAATTACTTTTTTTTAAAGTTAGGGGCTGCAAATGTTATCTGTCTCGTAATTCAATTAGTTTAAAACATACCTTAAAATTTCAGATAAATCCATGACGTATTTATTATTATTACTATTTTCAAAAATGGCAATTTTGATAATTATTTGATGACATCACATGATAGTAATGAATTTGACTATTGCATGATATAATTGTCGTACGTCTAAACGTGCACAGATGAAAAATCCATCATTTAAAAAAAAATTATATGAATTTCCCTATAGAACCATGTTAATTATATTTTGATATCTTAAACAGTTTTCGAGTAATCAAATGACGAAACTGTCTATTTCTTTTGTAAAAACCCTGTACTTCAAACGTCTCCTGTTTCTATCTTGGAATATAGACAACACACTGTGTTTAAATGTTTGTAGAAATAGAATTTATTCTAAATGAATTTATTTCTTGAGAAATTCGATTCGAAGTCATTATAATAATATTAGTCAAAAGTATCAAGGCGACTGTACTACTGCAGAGTATTATCAGCATCTTCCGAATGATAAACTATATTTTAAAGAAATGTTCAATCAAGATAATATGCGACTTTTTTTTTATTTAGTGGAATTTGTAAATTGTCATTTTTGGTAAAACTAATGAACAAATTGTGAACTGGTATCGTTGAGCAATACAGTTTGAAGGTGCCGTAATTATATTCTTTATTAGTCCTGTAGTATTATTTACTAACTTAGTAGGATTGTGCATTATTCCGTGATGTATTTCAGTGCAAAACAGATCTAACTTTTCTCACTCTCGCAACATCAATAAAATAAGATTTTTTTTCGAACGTGAATGCTGTTATATTTGAAAAGTAGAGGGTTTGTAGGGCTGAACTATTGACCTTCTATAGATTTAAGGAGATTCGCTGGCTTTTCTTGTTAATAATTCATCTTCAGTATTATTGATTAAACCACTTCAAAACACAATAACAATATAAACTGGTTTAACGTTTCGTTTGCTGTATTATCTTACAAATATTTCCAAAATACAATATGTTGAGAAAGGGAAGTATAACCTACAAATAAAGTTACAAAAATAGCTTCATGAAATAAAAGACCTTTATAGAATCACTGGCGAATATCATCATGAATAACTTTCAGATTTATCGAGAGTACGGTGAAAGAACAGAATTTTCACCGTGACGTGGCCGAGAGATTCAATTTTTTAAATTCATTCTGCATGTCATTTTAACACTTTATTCTGTTCCCAACACTAGATCTACTTGTATGATACTGCAGTCGTTTTAATATATATTATTAGTAATTGATCACTAATAATACTTATTCTGTGGACGATTTTTTATACAATATAATTTGATTTGTCTGATTTTTTGTAATTAATAATAAGTGTATTAATAACGATTGAGGGAAAACTTTTTTTTTAGCAAAAATTTGAAAATTTGAAATCTTGAACTCCATGGAATTCCTTTGATAAAGAAATTTTTACATTACCCAAATTATTGATACAGAGATCACAATATAGCCCAAGGCACAACCAACTATGCGATATAAGATTGCTTTGTCTTCTCAGGATGCAGAAAAGGAAGACGATTCGATGTATTGTATCGCAAGATGGTTTCAGAAAGAAAGATTTTCACATCAATTATAATCATTATCTATATAGCTAAATTAATATCAGTGCACTCGTACATGACAAAAAAATCGGTAGCGGGGATTTACTCAGTTATAAATTTACGAGTATACACTAACGGTTTAGAAGCAACTGGCAAAAACCCAAATCACCTATAGTTAATATATGACTTGTATTTATAGGTTCTTGTTTATAAATTGAAATTTTATACTATGAAAACAAACCAATTATTGTTCTACAATATAACTTAATTGCCTTGTTAAGCACACACTTCCAATTTTATGGTACCCTTTCAGGTTTCCTTTATTTTTTAACAGATCATAAAATGAAGAAGAATAAAGGAAATGAAGTGTAGGGTAGAACCACATTGGAAACATACAGAGGGTGATAGAAATTATACACTTTAACAAATACATATGTCCAACTCAGCAGATTATTGACAGAAGTTCATGATAAACAATACTCCTCTTGCCATATCTTCATTTTATGCTTTCTTTAATACTATATAAGTAATTATATTCGGTAGTATGTTACCATAAAAATATCATATCATATTTATGCTGATTCGTATTTAAATAATCAATCAATAGATGCGTTTATTTTTAAGGTAAATTAAACCATTGACAGTAATATTTCTATACAACCATAAAATGTCATGATCTAATAAATTTTGTATGTACAATTGGTTTAGTGGCTAATAACAGATCTGTTAGTTCATGATTTTCTCCCATTGTTGTGCTTTCAGCAATCATTATAATTTATAACAACATAATTTTGTAATATTGTTATAATATGTGGTTGTAATAAAATGTATATTACACTTACCCTTTAGCACTGCCGACTAACTGCAATATTAATCAGGACTACACAATCGAGTTTGCTATAAATTCAAAAATATAAATATATACTGAAAGCATTGAAAATTATTTTATAATGTATACATTAGATGGTAAATATTTTTACAGTTTCTACCGTATACGTTGCACACGCATATAAATTTCATTGTATGAAACCATCAACCATTTTTCAATACTTTACCAACTGGCAATAAAAAAACTGTTTACATCTAAAGGGAAAGAAGAACAAGTGAGTCACGATTTCAAGTTAAAACTATACCCCTTTTCTTGCTTTAGTTTTGTATGCCATGTAATCCACTGGATTCCGAGCTTTAGTTAATGTAAAGAAGAATAAAAATATATCCACTGTTCTAAGATTTCCCATTAATGAACTTATATAAAGTATAATAATGGAACCTTCGTTGTAGTTGAATAAGGCAGGTGGAAGGGAAAACCTGTTTCGTGTTAGATTTTAGGCGAATAAAATAGTTATTTTATTTGACTACCTGCTTTAAATATGTAGTTAGTTTCAGAACGGATACAGTTCTCATCAGTAGGATCTGTTTACTTTTTGCACTGCCATTAGAGCTTCCTATTATATTTTACTAATTAAAAATAATTCACACGCATCTCTGTCAATTTCATTCTGATAATTAAGGGAAACTAATGCCAGTAATTCTAGACTTACGCAATTATCCATCAGAGTCCAGCATAAATTTAATTCGCAGTATGTTCAGATCACTTATAAATTGAAACTCAGGCATAGTGGCACCATAGAAATTTTGAAATATAATATTTTTCAGAGAAGGGTTGCAGCAATGCTGAGACGTAATAATTAAGATCTTATATGACAGAAAAGAATTTATCAATTGAAATATCATATAAACAAAATTATAATTTCCTACTGAAACCTACAGAAAAATGGGAAATATCTCCCCAAACAGTGAAATTATAAATTATAATAATGAAACCTATGAATTAAAATAAATACAAGTAATAATTAACGATGTCTCACATCTCATAAATACAACAAAAACTGGACAGAACAAAAATTCTTATATGATCTCCTTTCTCGTTATCTTTGTTTTCACTTTGCATACGCTTCAAGTGTGATATCTGCATGCAAGTGATTGACACGAGTATTGTTATTTCTTATGTGCAAAATAAGCAAATCTCCGAAAGGGAAAAAGGGGGAAACCGTGCCGCCGTGGTATGTTTACATCTGTTCAGAAGTTGGAAAGAAGTTTGAAAATAAACAGGTCCTCGTGCAGTAACAAAGTGGGGAATGCAGGGCGGATCGAGGTTAGGGAACGCCCGGTACCAGCTTGAAGATTTTTCTAGAGGAAACAAGGTGCTGATTTGTGAGGAAAGGGGGAACGAAAAAGCCCACCCGCACGCAGATTAACCCCTTCAATATGATTACAATATGATTTAGGGGAATTTATGATCATTTTTTTTCATGTGGAGGAGATGAAGGTTTTAATTTTGGGGTTGTTTTCAGTTTTTTTTGTCAGAGATTTTGAGATCTTAGTTATTTTTTAAGGTTTTTTTTTATTTATGATTGATTTATTTGCCTATATTTAACTATTGCTCATATAAAGTTTTGGTGGAATCTTTGCATTATTAATGTTTTGGAATAATTATATACAACTGCTCCAATTTCTTATAAAACTTATGAAATTGTCAATATAATATTATCAATATTGACAAAAGTTAATTATTATTTGTCAGAGTTGAAAATATAGATTCTTACAACCATTCAACTTGATTTCATTTGGCAAAATTAATAAGTGAGTTTTCCTATCCTACAACACAAAGCAGTGAATCGTGACTTAAACAATAGAAGAAAGGTTGAACTATATACTCATGCTTCGATAATGAACTCACTCTATACATATTTTTAAACGTATAACGACGTGAGTTTCCAATTTCTATGGTGTTCTCCAGTAGCGTGCTTAATACAGTATATGAGGACATAGTCCACACATTCAAATATTTTAAGACGTCATTTTAGTCGCCGCCAATATACAATTATATATTATTACAATAGGCGCAGAACATAGTTATACACAATAATGATATTTCCATTTGACAAAATATTGAATAGATTAATATAAAAGTAAAGAAAGATGTAATAAGTATGCCTATATTTCGAATGTCTATTATGAACTATAACACAGTGAGAGGCTTACACAAAAACACATTGGGGTCGTATATAACTTGAGAGAAATAGAATCTTATTATAGTTTATTTTCATTCACATGAACTGCATTTACGAAAATCAATACCATTGAAATATAATTGTTCTGTAACAGAATTAGATAAGTCGACAAATAAGTGGGTATGTAATATTTAATTGCGCAAATGGAACGAAACGGTAAAATAGAATATAAAATTAACTCAATATCTTTATAATTGCTAGAAAATAGATTTTCTTCTTCTATTCAGTTAATCTTTGTTTTTGACATTATTATATTACTTTGCTGAGGAACATGAATTTCTCTCACTGTCTTAGTTATGTGCGCATATTATATTCCAGAGGAAACGAAATTTGATTCGCGTTAACAAAACAACAGTCTTTTCTCCTACAGAAAAATATTCTTAGTTTTTTTTGTCACCATTTTACTTGAAGCTTACGAAGTAAAATAATTTTACATAAAATTATAGCAGCAGGACATCTCTATATAAGAAGTATTATATATTTTGAGAAAGTGTCATTAATTAACTCAATTACCATTTTACTAAATAGTCAGTATGAATAAACTTCTGCTTCAAGTGTAGTAAGTATTTTATCATTTTATAAAATAAACATGAGTGAAAAACGTTGAACAATATTGGTATATCAAACCCATTCCTTGATTCCTTGTTTCTGTATATATCTAAGATCCCTCGCCTCCTCGAACAAGTTTTTTTTTTTTTACTTTTTCTATGTCGTATTTACTCACCACTCATATTTTGACACCCTTTACAGCGGTATTATTTCATGATTAATTTATGTATCGATGTATATATCCAGTAACAATATTAATCTTACTTTAAACACATTAGGAAATATTATTATGATTGTTGTAAATGGATTGTAAACGATTTAAAAAAAAACAGTTAATTCAGCATAAATCAGTCGGGAATCTCGGATTCTAGCTTTAATTACAACCATTACTTTGATCTCTTTTATTTCTCATAGCATCATGGAGGGATAGAGAGAAAAAGATTTGACAAGAACTACGAATTCAACAAATACAGTTTATAAAAATGAGTGACACAGAATAAAATGGTAATTTAGAAATTATCTGCTGGAAAAAAAAGGCAGATTAAACTTTTGCATCTTTCTAGTGACACAGTATCCGAAATCCACAAACGTAATTTAATCTGAAAATACCAGCAATAATTCAACAGCATTTGTATAAAAAATGAACACCACAGTTTGTACTGCAGGGGAAAAAATATGTTCCTAAAATCCGTATACAGTATAGAGGGAATGGAACAAATCAGACGCTTTGTTTAAAAACGTTCCTCTGCCGCAGTGTTTCTTTGACAGTATTCCGTCAAATATACAAGTAGGGTTGGAGGTCTTGCCAGACGGGTTGGCTCATGGATTCAATCTCAATTCTCTTTGAACGTTCCTTCTCAAAGGCTTCCGATGTTTCATTTAAATCACTTTATTGCACTTGCATAGCAGATACTATCTCTTTCAAAAGAGATGGGCCATGCTGGATGGATTACGAAAACAGAGTCAAACGTTGCAAAGAATGTGGATGAAAATTTTTGCGATCTATGTGTAATTTACAGTCATTTATATTATGGAGATTAAATTTGGTGAATATATAATTATATTGTGTGTCTTTTTGGACATTTCTCAAATGTAGCAATGTGATTTGTTTGCTTCTTCGCATAGGCTCTTATTGGGTAATATAAGCTGGTACAAGTCATCCTAAAGAATCCTGTTAATCAAAATTAAATCATGTCTAGTTGGCTTCAATTTAACACAGCAGCGGTAAAACTGTTTATTACATTGGTGTAGATCATTTAATTGTATCTAGAAAATTAAGAATTCAGAGGGAAATTGTTGTGTTTTTATTTAAATCGTATAATTTATTATAATTAAGTAAACATGTATGATTAGTCATAAACTAAAATAATAAAAAGGTATGATGCAATTATAACGATGCAAACAGATCCTTATGATAAACATGGTAGCATTCAATTAATTAATATGATTAAAAAAAACTAAAGTAATTTATTAACAAAAATATAAGTATCTTATTAAGAATTACAATTATTAATATTATTTTATTAAGATATATGATCAACATAATAAATTAAGTAAACTTGATTATCATAAAATAACACTTTTATTCAACTTTACTCAACAGCAAACGAAAGAATCAAAGTTTTTAAAAAACTATACTTTATACACGTTTTATTTACATACGAGCATATAGTTCAAAATGTACTAATTTCCCTACCATATCAATTGCCACATTTCCATATTTTTAAACATATGCAATACACAAAGGACAAGGTCAAATATCCAGCATAAAACCTAGTCTTGTTTATACTTCCTGGACCAATAAAACTTTATTACTGTGAGATAATTCATTACTTGCCTCAAATAAAGGGGACACTTCAGAGCAACAAGTGAATGCGAAGAGAAAACGACAACGTTATGATTTTATGTTTATACGGTTGCATAGGCGCTAGGATATATCCAGTTTTTCCTGGGGAACGGGACTCGAATAGTGGTATCCTGTCGTGAATGCTGCTGAATTCAAATGGAAGGAAAAATTATTGAATGATTACACGGTCGTGTGATTTTTTGCACGGCATTAAATCCTAATTTTATTGGTCGTATATTTACTATGAAATAGTTCAAAACCGTTCAGTCTATTGTTATGAAGTGCGAAGAGGAATACGAGTTTCCGTAAATTTTCAAAGATTTTATTTTATTCGAAAGAGACGGTGCATGAGAATAGGTTCGAAATTTAATGAAATAAAATTCAATTATACTGAATGAAGTGAAGATGTGTAGTTTTCATTATTAAAATGCACTTTCAAAACAATGGCTCGGAAACACTTTATTCTTTTATTGTTACTTTTACGACCGTATAATATTTTTATAGATATAATTTTAAGTTTATATATTAACATACAATTATGAAATAAAACAATTTTTAAAGAAAGATTTAAGGTCATGAAATGTTGATTTTAACAATAAGGTGGAAACATATTCTTCAATAACCTAAAATCTAAAGATTTTAATTACCGATATGTTTAATTTACAGAAATTAGAGATGAAATTAATATTATTTTCATACATGTTATAGACTACAGAGATAATCTTCCAAGGTAAGAGTTGAGTATAATTATTGTATGACAGGAAGAATATAACGAGTTGTAAATCATCCCATCATCCATATTAATTTTAATAATCTGTATTATTGTAAAATTAAGATCTTCGCTAAGTTTGTTTTGCAAAAATGCATTTACAGTAATTATTATTTTGCTTAATATATTCAGTTTGAAACATTAAATATCTGAGTATACATTAACAATATTTACAATTTACAAAATGATACTTATATTATTATACATTTAAGCAAATATATGTAATTAAACACAAAAAATTCTACACCATACTAATTCAGGATATGCTTGTGAAAATTTCAGTCACTAACATAATAACTGCAAAATCTTCTATAATATATAATCACGAAATTATAATTTCTTTTAGCGACTAAAACAACCTTTATTTCTTTTCAGGTGAAATATTGAATTGTATTGAAGAGTGTAATATTTGAATGGCCTTTTTGAATGAACTGATGCATTTATGCGTTTCACAAGTTCAACTGAGAATACTTGCACTCCTGGTATGTGAAAAACAATCTGTTTTTAACATGGTGATGGTTGGTTTGCTGTGAGCTGATATTTTCATTCAGTCTGATATTTAACAGGGTGAGGATGGGACTTGATTTCTTCTCATATATTCTTATTTCAGTTTGGTAGAATTTATCTACTTTTACACGAATAACACTTCTTTTTATTTTCCTTTCTTTCTTCTTTTTTATCCTCATACCTTCCACTTTGTTTATTTACAAGTTTCACTGACATATTTGTCATTTGCAATAGTTTTATCAATAGCTTTTAAATCGTGCAGTAAAATTATTCTTAGGATATTCAAATTTTTTTACATAATTATATTTCTTGTTCAGAATTTTTGTTGGAACTTATCTGATGACAATGATTAATTATAAATATTTTGCTCTAAAAAGAATTTCTGCTTAATTAATATATTATTAATAACCGAGACTATTATTAACTTGCAGTATATATTGCATTACTACAAACCGCAGTTTCTATGATTGTATCCGATACTTGTTAACTTGTAAGCTTGTAATTTTTTCATGTAAAAGAACGGAGTCTTGCCATGTTGTTTGTGACAGCAAAAAAAAAAAATTCGGAATTTTTCTTCGTTTACTTTCCTTTGTTTTGCTATAATAACTTTAGTTCTCTAGATTTCATTGAATAACATAAATGCATATCTTACCATTTTTTTAAATTCTTATCATAATTTCTTATTATAGATATCGATAATAAAAAAAATTATTATATATACTTTTTGCAGTATAAACAGACGTAATATAAAACTGTCCGTAAAATAAAATTTATTTGATAGATTAAAATAGAGTGAACTTGGGCAATAATTAGTGGTTAGAGTAATTAAAATGCATATTTTTGCAAAACAGCCTTGAACTGAGTAACAATATGTATTCAGTTGTGGAAGTATTATTACACATCAATACAAAAAAACTAAGGGGGAAAATCTGACATGTGAGTAAAATAAGATCGTTATCAAAAATTCACTTGTGTAAACACGATTATTTATACTGACTAGCTACTGTAACGTGAAATAATTCACAACCATGTATGTATATCTTGTGAAGTACTTGTCAGGAAATATTTTATCAGTTATCATCAGCTCAATACTTTATTATTTCCGGTCTTCGAGAATAATTTTCCATGCAGAGATCGTTGAGAATTAATATATGTTAGCGTTGCAATCAAAAATTAACAATTAGAAAACAAGTGTTACAGCCTAATATATAACTTGGAATGAATCTTTAAATTGTTATCGAGGAATATTATAAACAAACAACTTGAGTCCAGTACCAGTTAGACAGGAAACATAGTTCTTTAACTGTACAGATAGTATCTTATATATTTCTATATCGTTCAACTTTATTTATTCTACTATTCTTTGGAAATAAACTGTTTCGGAAAAACAGGTGACAGATATGCATTGAATTTGTCTAATAAGTTTCAATATTTGTGAATTATTCTTATATAATAATTCCAAGTTTTCATTTCGTATCAGAAAATGTACAGGTGTTGAAAACTGGTTTGGTCAAGGAAACGTATGTTAATATACTGGAAAAGGGGAGGGAGATCTAAAAAGACGAAAGAATCATATGTATACGGAGCCAGTGTTTGTATTCTGATATTCTTATAAAATTTGTTTGGAAACTGTAAAAGAAAAACGAAAAGTGTGGTAATTGATAAGCACAATTTTAAAAAAAATTAAATATTCATCTGATTTTTGTAAATTTTTAAATTCATCTAGAGAAAATATTAGTCCCACTGTAGTTTATGTTCATAAGCATTTATTATGATTTTAAATGAAGGGTTATGAATTAGTTTTAAAAATAATGCAAATGACAATCTGTCGAATCTTCACACATAATTACAATAAATAAGCAATAAATGTATACAAATAAAATGAAAAATATAAAAATGATATATATATATATACTACAGTTAGTCTGTTGACTGATCATGTCTTTTAGTCCGGAGGGTTTTATAATCATTTCTTATGTCAAACCTAAATTCCGTTGACATTCTTATTCTTTTTTTCTCTTCCTCCTCCTTCTGCACCCAACTCCCCCCTCTTCTCTCTCTCTTCTTCTCTTCTATATTTCTCTCTTTTTTCCTTCCTTTTTTTCTTTGTATTGTACTCAAATCAACACTTTCGCTTCAAGAAAAACAAAAAATAATTAATAGGTATTTGCATTCATTTTATGTTAATCTATAATGCATGATTTTTAGTTCATTTTCAAAGAACATAATTATGTTAATACCAATTTTACTTAAATTGCAAAATTAATAGTAAATTCTGGATCGTATTGCATGTTACATTTTAAGTTTTGATTATTCGATCTTTTAATTGAAAAGTGATTTTTTCGTTACCATTGCCCATATATTCTCATGACTTCTTGTACAGTTGTAAAAGTAAACTATCATTTATAGTTTTTCTATAAAATACAACTCGTAAACATAATCATCACTTGAAGGTATCAAAAAATCTAAATAAATTGCGTAGAAAAATACATTGCATATATCGTGTAGCGGAGAAATATTTTACTGATTATAGCAAATAAAATTAGATTTAATAATAGTAATAAACTACACTAGAATTGTTTTATTAACGATTAAATTAACGAATTAGAAATAAAAGTAACAGCATAAAATTTAATTATGATATAAACAGAATGTAAATTAATAATTTATGGATATTAAAGAGATATTAAGTTATAATTCTGATAAAATTATATAATTAGTAATGATAATGATGTAATCACAGTTGTAAAATAATTTATCTTTTAAATTGCCAATGTATATGTTTAATATTTTTTTCACAAATCATTTATTATTTATCATATTCATATTATTGAAAGAAAGAAATGAAAAGTTATATAAACAAAAGTAAACAAACAAATAAATCGCAGTATCTCATATCAATAAACAATCATACAAACAAAATCTACAACAGAATAATTTTTCGTACAACAATCTGAATTTTTTCATTCAAGTGATAATCATGATAATTAGACTTAAATAACGAAACTTGTGTTTCACCATGCGAGATTAATGGGCAGTTCGGAAACGAGAAAGTCACGTGCTCCGTTCTATCCAATGGCAAGGCGGCATTTATCCAGCGCGCAATCTCTACCAGACCCTCACGTCAATCAAAAAGAGAGTAGAGCGCGATGCGTGCTAGAGCAAACTTGTCTTGGTAGAATCCGCGTCGAGTGTAGTGAGTTTTGCCGATCTGTGTGCGAGTGTGTGTGCGGCATGCTTTTACTCACGTGTGTATAAAATTAGCAAATATGTATTTTGAGGATGTTTGTGTACTTGTACTCTGTAATTGAACGTTGGTCTTTCATTTGTTTTCTTTTTTCCTCCCTGTTTTTGGTTCGGCTCTACAATGAATAAGGCCGAACCTTTGGTGCAGGGAGGTCATCAGGTGTGATCCACCGTACTATGATGAACGGAAGTATTTATGAAGAAAACTCTACCAACAGTCGTCCAAGTTTAGAAGTTACTACAACAACAGCAAGCACGGGGCCCCTACATATTCCAGCCAAACGTGTGGCTACCACACTTTCAACAGTTACTTATCCACATGCTGAATGTACTGTCGATAGCACAGCTGGTGTTATTCGACATTCGCATGCATCACAACCGTGGAATTATTCGAGTGAAAATCACGCCACAACGGCTACCGCATTCGAGACTCAATATAATCCTACACTTTGTAGGGAAGGCATGACACCAACTTATTACAATTTACCTGATGGGAGGTCGGAAAGGAAACCTCTATCGTTTTGGCCTAACGATTATAAATATCCTGCTGGGCCAAGTAGCATCCCTACAGACTCCTTTGGTGCACAATCCTGGTGTAATTATTCTCCGTATGCAAGTCGGGTTCCTGGTCACATGGATGGTCATACTCAGGCCGTTCCTTATTTACCGGCTGATGAAAGGGGAAGGTCAACTATTGATGCAGCAGGATTTTCACATGATGGTTATGGTATTAGAAATTATCCAGGACCAGAAGGAATGGCATCTGGGCACTATCCACCTGGTAAGTTCATTCTCATCTAATTTGCATGACTATTATTGTTGCCACTTTAATGTTGCTTTAACTATTATCATTATCAAGTAGTTTTTTTTCTCTATGTCAAGTTTATTTTCAAATTATTTTTCTTAGTTCCATTAGCCTGAATTTTTTATTCATTTTTATATAAATATTTATTATAAATGCTTAAACATACCTATACCCCATCGGTGTTTGCTATTTATTAATTGTTGTAATTAATGTCTGTATTTTATTCTGTTGCTTTACTCCACTGTCAGATTAGGATGAATATTTTTTTCACTTTCAATGGTTTCTATATAGGATCGACAGATGCTGTGAGATTCCCGGGTTTCGTCCCTGCATCCAGATGCAATTTTTACATCAAAGGTAAAATATAAAGTCAATAAATAATATTACATAAAAATATTAGCATATAGTAAATAAATATGAACTGCAGAGGAATTATTAAAAAGAAAAAACCCAAACGCAGTCTATAGGCCATGTGACAATTAGAAGGCATAAGTTACTCCTTTAGTTCTTACATAACATTTAAAACCTTGAATGAAAGTTTGAATGGGGTGTAGAAACTTCCCTTCCTCGTATTTTTCGTCAATATATCCCCCACTTGTACTACCGTTTTGACTCCCTTTTCGCCCTCTTCGTTTATTGCCACCCGTCTGGGCAAATGGTTTTTAAAAGACCTTCAAACTATCTCCTCACAGTTGACATTGAAGCATAATTTATCTTTGGCCCTTTTCAAAAATAGGTTACGACAATCACAATAGAATTTTCTATTCATCAGATTCCTAAATAATATATATACATCATTTAGGATATAGCAACCTATAATGTAGTTGTAGTCAAATACCGCTTAAATAACACTTACGAACACTCTTGTTTTACCCCTCATGAAATCAAGTGCAGGCAATAGGGGTAAAATAAAATGCTATCCACTCTCCTTTTCGGAGTTTTATGAGCTTGGAAAAAGCTGTAAATTTTGCTCTTGATTTCTTTTGTCACCTCTACTGTCATCGCTTCAACGTGGTTTAAAGAATATAGCTTACAACTCTGTTTACATCTGTTTCTTCCTATTTCACTAAGGAAGAGTAATAAGCTCGTAAATTGTAATATTTTTTGCATAACATTAAAAAACCATTTCGTTTTATTGGCGTCTTAAAAGTGCAGTAACTAGGCACTCAAGTTGTATACTTCCAAAAATCGACCAAGAGTTTCCTGTTCATTCATGTGTACTAAAAAAGAATTTTCTAGAGAACATCATTTGTGAATATTGTGTCATTTTTATGGGCATTTATCGCTTCTAAACCCATGCTACTCACAACCTAAGATAGCAAATAAAAATCTGCCACAAAAATGGAGTTTTTCTCCCAAAGGACAGATTTGCTGGCAAGAAATCGGTTGATTGAAACTTGCGGCCAATAGATGGCAGGCGAGTGATCTTTAGAGTTTGAAAAGGAGCAAAACATGCTGTTTGAAAGAGAACGAGAGAAACGTGCTTGTACTTGGGAAAGAGTGAATGCTATAATTTCTTTAGTGGTTGCTATTAAAGGGTTTTATACAAGTACGAAAAGCATGCACACACTTCTAGGTTTGCCAATTACAAAAAGAAAAAAAAAACTTATGAATGAATCGAGTGATTGTAAAATTGTACTACAATGAATGTTACGTAAGAAGTGGAGGATAATATTCGGGGCTTTTTGAGGTGTATAAAATTGCGATATTTTTTATTCTTATAGTAATTACTAATCAGTATAATAATTTCGTCATCATGTAGAGTACTATTTATAAATAAATATTAAAGAAGCATATTTCATGTAGTCTAAGGTTTTCTCTTTTAAAAACATATCGTTTATCATCTTTGATTATGAAGACTTCGTCATTGCATAGTCTACTCATCAAAAATAATAAACTAAAATAAACATATAATTTTTTTATCGACATTCACCATTAAAACTAGCAGTAGCCTAATTAAAAGTAACATAAATAATTCACATTCAACAAATTTACTTCAAACTTTTATTTCTTTTTAGTGTAAATTTTACATGACCTAGTAATTTCTTGTATTTTGTTATTTTAGTAATAGTAAATTATATAACAACAAATACGTGTAAATGTTTTTGGCGGCTGTTTTGACCAAATTTTACTTTATATTGATTTCCATTTAGAATCTTAATGCCCATTCGGGGAGATACCACGGACTTTATTAACCATATAAACATTATTTGTCCTTGCTTTTGACGCTTACAAATGGCCAACTTGTCCATTTTTTGTACGAGTCAAAAGCAAGGTGTCAGTATAATATATGTGGAGGGGCATTGCACTTGTATGAATGATCCCCTTTCAAAACAGGATGATCACGCGCATGCGTGTTTTAATCATTTGAGTAAAGGGCCATGGGGTAAAAAAATATATATATGTACTTTTCCTGTTTTTGGAGAGAGAACGAAAAGAAGAAAAGCTTTGGTTGTAGATAAGAGAAAAATTTAAGGGAACTGTAAAGTGAAACAAAATTTCCTGTTACTTTTGATAATATCGTGCACGTATATACTCTAATTTGAAGCTTTTCTTTTACCGCTCTGTGACTCCACACACACATACAACCAATGCATGGGAAGGAAAGATTGATTTCCTGCTACGGTATAGCATGCTTTTATATAATATCTACCCCTTGGTATGATGAATTAAATGACAGCATATCACCTACCTTTATCTTACAAATGAATTCATGGTGGGCGTTAATTCATCCAGGAAGTAAAAGACGAAATATTAGTCTTGCTAGAGTTGTAAATATTGACTGCAACTTTATTCAGTTCATGAGAGATAATTTACTATTCATATAGAACTATAGCAGATACTAATGACAATGCCGGTAGCCTTTGTATACAGAATTCTAATTGTTTATATACACGGATAAAATAAGGTTTGTGCTTTTCGAAATTTATTTGACCAGAAATAACTAGTGTACAAATATTTCAGATTATACGAAATTACATAAAAACAGGATTCGACAATATACGAACTAAGTGACAAAACATTCATATACCAGAATTATAAAAAACATCACGTTAAATATGACGTCCTTTCCATTACATAATTATACATCTTCTATAGTAGAATTTAAAAATAATTGAATAAAATTAAATTTTATACTATAACGACTCTTCTTAATTTCTTATTATACTCTTAGAAAATCATACAACGTTTTGTGCATTGTCATTCGATTTTGGTGTTGCAAGAGTAACAAACTAATTTCAATATACTGCACTTCTCGCTGAAATCACATTAGTTCTTCTGATCAGTAACTAAAATATGTATTTTTGCGACATCGCTACAAAATATTTGTTTCATTAGGCCTATATATCTAGTTATTACTCATTATAGAAACAGCAATTGGCTAGTCATATAGAAAGTATTCGTACAATCACTATTATCGAAATTGAACAGTGTTTATTTTCTGTCAATTAGTATAAGCTACAACAATCACTGGCGTTGTATATTCTACACGCACTATTATTACACAATGTACCTGTTTTTTAAAACTTCTTCGTACTACTTGTGCGTTACATTAAATACACTTGAATCCTGCATTCGCTGAAATTCACAAAATTTTATGTAAATGAGATATATCAAAGCAGGTTTTATCTCAGATCTACTTTTAAATTAATTTAAATATGTTTTAACAAATATCCGAAAATACCGGTCACACTGCTTCGTATAAATACTTACGCGTAACTGTAAATTATTATAAATTAAAAAATATTTGATTTAAAACTAATCAGAAAACATTCCGTCAATATATCATTCATTCCTTTTGATGGTAAAAAAACCTGTCAAGAGAACATGTTGTATTTTGGTTATTTGTATTCTACATTGAAAAACAACGCAAATCCTCTGTGACCCAGAATGATAGGAGTATTGGGTAGCGGGTGTAATATATTATATGAGTACCCATTCCCTTTCTCTCTGTCTCCTCATCTTTCACCCTCGGCTGTTTTCGTCCCCTGGTGACTCTTTTACAACAACCAAATTTATCAATCTTTGGAGTGAGTCATTGGCACTTTATGCGTAAACACCACTGCGCAATGAAACGTATATATATAGGAACCATTTGCTGATCAATACCTTTTTTTTTCTCACCACATTGGAGAATCAAAAGATCGAAACTTGTAAATTTGATTCCCTATACCTTCTTTCGTAATTGAGCTGTTGTAATTTCAAGTTTTTCTTCCTTAATGAGACGAAAAAGGAGCATAATTATACCAATGAGGTTGCTGTTAGTTTGAAAAGGTCCATGTTTGTTTGAGCTGTTAAATTATACCTGTAATATATAGTGGTAATGAAAACTTCAGATTTTTGTGTGATTAATTCATTTACCGCGTAATGAAGTCGCTTATAGATTCTTGAAATGTGATTTGTAACGTTTCGTTGCTCCGACTCTGACGTAAATGAAAATCTCTTCACTGCCTTGTTGCAAACCAACAGAACATAACTGTCGAATTAATTTCTCCTTTCTTGAACAAATGTGTATGGAACACCTTGTTGGGAACTTTACAAGGCATTTAAGTATAGAAGGGCGGTAGGAAACACCTAATTGCATTTCGCTCTTGGATATTATTTACACTGCTATAGACCATTTGCACACAAATGATGAGAAGGCAATGGGATGTCATAAGCTGCTTGTTGCTTACTACAAATTCAAACCTCTCTTTAAATGCTTTGCTGTAGATAGCGAGATGGAAAAGTATAAGAAGGAATTAGAAGGAGGATTATGTTTATAATTATATGCAGGGTAATAATATTAATAAGAAGAAAGATAATTATTGTACTAATATTAAATAAAAACATGATTCTAGATCAAACTATTTGAACGATTTTAATGATTGAGTTAATGACATGTAAATATCGTTTTCGTAATTATTGGCACTACTGACAAGTATACTGTAATCACACATTAATTTAACTCGAATATTTGTGTTGACATAACTCATTATATTTAATTTGTTGGTATTATAATGATCTAATAATTACTAACAATTAACAAGTGTATTAAGCAACAGAAGTTCAAATTGTACAAAAAATATTTGCTGTATGATTTCCTTTATATGTAACATTTTTCAAATCCTTTTAGTGATCCGTTCGGTAAATAAAAATTCCTTTTTGAGAGCTTTTGCGCCGTGATTGTATTTACCGAAAAGGCCAGAATTCTTACATAACACGGTCCAGTTTATTACGATATAAGTAGCACTCACAATATAACTTGCAGGAGGAAAAGTTATGTTGTTGTTTTGTATTATACCGTTCATTTACACTACGTAGACCTTGGAATTAAAAACATATTATAATGCAAACGTATGAATATATAAATAAATGTAATACTGATCAATATTAATACGATTTTATTACAATGTAGTAGAACAGCTTTTTTGTCTCACTAGGAAACTGCATAACTGCGATCATAAAATAATTTTTCATTACATCTACTTTTTGTAATTATTTTTTTATGAGAATTTTAGTAGTAATAAGTAAATTTACTGTAGCAGTTTGAAGTTTACTTGTACAAAATAATTTTACCTGATTTCGTACCTGTAAATTTCAGTCCTTCATGAAACTAACTCTCTTGTAATAATTTAATGCCATCAGAGCATCAGTAAACTTAAACATATTAATACATAACAGTCTAATCATTACGAGAAATATTAAATATTAAGAAGTAGATATTATGACTGCATATGTCTTGTTTTTGTTGAGAATGCACCCTCTTCTAAACATATAGCATAGGTCTATTATGTGTTTTTTTTTATGAAAATACGGAATATCTCGTTGAAAATTCATCCGCTGTATTCAGTTTTAACTTGATGTATTAAAATGTATTAAAATTTTCCTCATTTTCGAAATTATTTCACATAGGTCTTTAGTATTTGAAAAAGGAAAAGGTTTAAATAACTTTAAAAAAAATCACTATAGGATTAATATGTTTTCGATTTCACTCATTCACTGTCACTAATCTGTTCTCTAGATCAGCTGTTATTTTCTATATTTCGCATTTCTATTGATAAGCTATATTATACCTTTCGAAATCTATAATGCAATATGTTGCAGAAAGTACGGTAACATAATATTATCGGCAAATAATAATAATTTATTTGACAGGTTTCAACGTTACAAATCCTTTATTACATCCAATAATAAACATAAAGACTCAATTAACTTTTATATTGTATGTTGCTAAATATTTTCCCTATAATGAAGCTTCCTTTGTAATTTCGCACATAAAAAATTCAAGTTTAGATATTTTGTTTGGAAATTTTATATAGCCTATCCCAAACATAATATTTGTACGATTTACAGAGATATACCTTTTTAATGAGGTTTGCACGTTCAGTATTTTATTTTTACATATTCATTAACTTTTTATTAGTTTTAACTCAACCAGCTATTAAAATAGAATAAAATATTGAAGAAAATCTCGACGGTGATTTTCATTCACAGTTCGAATTCATTTTCTATAGGATATAAATTTAGTATGAAGTACCATGCATAATTTTAACGAGTGCAGTGGAGCCTCAAAACACATAGCTAATTACACGGAACATTTTAAATCTTCATTCTCTTATCTTTTCAAACACGCTGCTCACCTTGGCGAACGAAACTCGAAAGAATTGAAAGTTTTTCTCTAAAGATACGAAAAATGCTTCTTTCTTTCTTCCACCGCTAATTAGTTTCAATTGAATGAGTGAGTTTTTGATTCAAAGTCACAGGAAAGAGTTATGTGGTAACAACAGTACCTTCAAACAATAATCTTGGAGGTTATTACATTTAAATTTCGTGGTTCCCATTCATTTTTTAAAGGTTATTACATTTGGTTTTGGGAATTAATTTGATTATGTTTATTCAATTATTCAGCATTTACTTTAAAGTAATACAGATCTGTGGTAAAGAGAAATGAGTCTTAATGTAGCTGCTGGAGACGACTCAAACGTTTAATATTTGCTTGTACGTAATGTACATTTTACCAACTGAGCAAAATTTGGCTAAATAGTTCACTGTTAGTACTATTAGGACGAGAACAAAATATTTCAAAACAGTTTTGTCTTCGTTTGGAGATGAGGAGTTCTCCAAGCACTGGTGCTGTACTTACTTTCAATATTGACAACTAATTTCTAATTCCCATATTATGCTTTCCGAGGTGGTATTCACTTCCCAATTCTATTTCCGAATTTCAACTTTTCCGAAATTCCTTCCGAATTCCATCGGAATTCCGACTGATTTTCAGCGAATTCCGGTGTACGAAAAAATTTGTAGTGAATGCCCCCTCACTTCTGTTAATTTTTGTAGACGATAAACGATAATAACTGTATCACAAATATTGTTTTATATTTATTACAAATTATGAAGAGGATTAAATGATATTAAGCATTATAAAAGCTATATTATACTTTGATGCAGCAATATCGGATGCAGTGTTAGTGTATTATCATGTAACTTATCACATTTGCACACTTTCGATTTATTTAATAGTAAATAAATCATGACTAAATACATTCAATGTAACTGTTTTCTTCTGATCAATTCTTCTTGTTCCGGTTTTTCTTCTATTTTTATTACATTTTTTATTTGATTGTTCTTAATTATGCAAAGTTAAGAATATTTTTCATCCTTAAACAATTCTAACAAGCAAGGCGTGTTTGTTGAATTGTTGATCTATCAGATATCACAGCGCTAAACTGTAAGGAATCATGTTAAAAATGCAGATATACGAACGGTTTCATTTCCGTTATGAGAACTTGAAATTAAGTGGAAAAAAGACTAGTTTTGAAGTAGAAAAGTCTTTTGAATAGCTTTACTAGCAAGTGCAGCGAAACGAAAAGATAATGAAGATCTGCTGCATTTGGTATGTTGATAAGGCAGGGTTAAAACAAACAGCAATCCAGTATAGGACCGTAGCTAAAAGAATGCAGCAAAGTTCAAATCTGCTAGTATGGCACTTTTATGATAGTTATAATTTATTATTAGGCCTATACGTTTTTTTTTTTATCGAAGGGTTCTGGTACGCCGTGACTTATTTAGGTTCAAGAAGGACAATAATTATAAATGTTACAGCCTAATATCCATATATTGGTTGCGCGTTTGCTATCTGTAAAATAATGTATTATATAGCAATCAAGTTACAATGCAAATTATTTAGAATGTTAAACCTATTAAAAACTTTTATGCAGCACAAATGCATCGAATTTGTAATAAGCTAATCATCTTATTTCGATCTCTATGTCCCCCTGATGTGTGTTACTTCAAAACACACTTTTTGGTTTCTTTGATTTCAAAGTAAAAATATATTATTACATGAATTGAAGGGCTGTTACAGTTCAAGGATGGAAATTAGATAACGTAAGTTGTTGACGTATAAAACAACAGTTGGGCATTAGCGTTTTACATCTGAAACACTATATACATTATTTCCTACTATCAATAAATATTATATCAAATATCACATAAAAGAGTGTAATCCCTGTATATAAAATAAATACAATAACAAATATTGTACGGTTAAACTGCGTAATGAGAAAAAAAACTTCTGAGAATAATGAGAGAGAGACTAAGTTGCAGCAGAAAGTTACTGTTTCATTTTATTTATGTTAACAATTAATATATTTACGTCAAATTAGGTTCCTTTGACTAACGGAGCTCTACAGCACACAACCTTCCTAGTTGAGTGTTAAAGTCAATCTATATAAAATAATATGTTTATTCGCATCTATGTAAAATATAAATGTTATGTCATATTGTTAATATCAACAACTTCATTGTATGGACTAGCGTCGAAAAGCAAGTATTGAAATATATAAAATAATCCCAAGCTACATATTTATTAAAGACAAGTAGAATTAAACGCTGTAGCGTTAATAAAGATGCAACCATATAGACCAGCGTTTTTATAAAAACATTAAAAATATATGAAACATAAAATTGACACTTATTTACAATCAGCATATAATTGTCTTTCGAATTAGTGTTTTATAGTTTCTTAAACCTGACTCTAACCATTATCGGATTTATCGATTCGATATTCGTTAAAGTTCACAATCGATCGAAAAAAATTAAAATGTGGCATGACAGTATATTTCTTAGAACTTCTTCTATATACTGTCCTATACCTAGCTGTGGCCGTTGTTGGATACATCGACTCGACATTCGTGAAATATTGATCTAATCGATATTCGTCGAATTTCGCTCTAATTTGAATAATCGAAACATTTTTGGTATCAGGATATAATCACCTTTCAAATAAGTATATACATCCTTATATCTATCTTTAACCGTTATCGAATTTCTCGACTCGAGATTCGTCAAAATTCGAGCGTTCTACTCAAAAATAAGAATGTGGTATGGCAGTACCATTCTGAGAATTATTTCTGTATACTTCCCTATACCTATCTCTAGCCGTTTAGGAGTTGTTTCTCGCGACTGACGGACATACAGACAGACGGACATACCGAGGACAATAGATGCTTTCTGCTCTTAGCTGCAGGTCGCATCTAAAAACGTAAGAATAGCCTATATAAACTATAATAAAATTTGAACTGTGTGACCTTTAAACATTATTTGGAATAATTAGGAATATTAAAAATGTACAGTATAGTTATGTTGTTATTCAAAATAAGCAATAAATATGCGATAAAAATTAATATTTTATTGCTATGGCAATAACATTTTATTAGCTGATAATCTCGAATTAGTTCTTACATAGTTTACATCAACATTGATATAAATACATATACATCATGCCGAACGTTTCCTTGTTATTTCGTAATAACTTTTGAAACGAACTATTTAGTTAAATTACAATTCAAATCGTATACTAGATTTGCCTGCACACCAATATTTTTGACTAAAATACTTTACAGAATCTTATATACTTTTATCTCATGCTTTTGACAGTTGAGAGATTATGGAATCTAAATATCATTAAATTTAATGTATCTTACAATAGAGTTTTTTTTTCTTTGACGAACTTTTCATCTTGTATTCTTGATCTCACTCTTATATTATATTCGTGGAAGATATATTGCTTTTTATGTTATAAAAATCGCCGTATCATTGTAGGATGAAAATAAAAACAGTAGTGGAATGGGGTACCGGTAATGAATTGATGAAAGCGAGAACTTTAAAAATCATTTAAAATATTATACGTATTTTTATTCCATAAAGTTTAACCTATGATTGCGTAAATTTCAAATATTTCATCATTAAAATGTGTTATTTTCTACAATAATCTGCTTTTCTACATTATTTAATTTTTTTTCATATCAGTGATTAAGATAGTGAACTTGATCATCCACTCCTAAATAAAAAAAGGTTTTCTGTAAAAAGTTAAACTAATGTAAATTTTATGTAAAAGGAAATTTTGGACTAAATGTTAAAAGCAGAAAAAAGTAACCTGGGATGAAACCTATTATCAGATACCCACACCGTGCTAAACATTAGAGAATATTCACAATTATTGTGAACTAGAAATATAAAAGTAGAACATATCTGGTTGCAGAGTATAATACTAATGTATTTTCTTCTACTCTCTAGT
The DNA here is from genome assembly GCA_034698565.1 of Campodea plusiochaeta. Classification (NCBI taxonomy): domain Eukaryota; kingdom Metazoa; phylum Arthropoda; class Diplura; order Rhabdura; family Campodeidae; genus Campodea; species Campodea plusiochaeta. The sequence continues at coordinate 32,209 of JAQIWE010000050.1, forward strand.
TCTTCCAGCAATGTGGAGTTTAGTCACATACAGATCCGCTGTTTTTTTTTTCTACTTTCTTTATGGGTGTGGAACGAGGGGGTATTCACTTCCGAATTCCGGTGAACAACTCTTTTCCGAATTCCGGTGTACACAAAAATTTACAGTGAATGTCCCCTCGGGGCGGAAATCGTTAGTAGGTGCATCTCCTAAACATTTGCATTCACTTTCCAAGCCTATAAAACGTACATCAGTCCGTAGTGTATGCCTGATATTAAAATTTCATCCAAAGCCTTTTTCAGTGGAAGTCTGTGTCTTTATAATTGTTTTGTGGTAAAACTATCATGTGCAAACACTTCAAATTTTAATACAAAGTAAGAAAACACCCATACTTTTCAATAAAAAAGGAATCAGATCTCGATCTCAAACAGAAACTGATTTAAAAGCATATGCCAAGATTCCTGGCAAATAAAATTGGCATGGGATAGGAAGATCCTAGGTCTATGTGGAGATAGATCTCGCATTCACTTTTTAATCCCATAAGAATGCATGGAGCAAACCGGTTATCACAGGAACCCTTCCCCACATTGCTGGAAGAACTCCACTACCTTTTTTTTTTTTACTTTTTCAATTTTACTATTTGACCATGACCTATTAATAATCTTCTCGAATTAGAAACTAATTAGAAAACTAACTAGGCACTGATATACATTATGTCAGGACACAATACGGGATTGTTTTTACTTTTAAGACGGCAAAATGTATTTTTAAATAAATGAATAGTAAAATTGCACTTAAATGTGACTTACAAAACTGGCGACGGATTATTGCTTTGTGTTTGACTTTTCTGAAAGGTTTGAAGTAGGTTAGTATTTTGTACATATTTTTTTAATCATTGAGATAATATATTAACTTCAAGTTAGGACTTTCAGTGATTTAAATGATAAATCTATCATCTATGCCATAACTTTTAAAAGCCTTTCAGTGCTGAAAATAATTAATTTATGCCATAACTTTTTTAATGCAGTTTCCAATGTTGTAATTCCCCATATACGCTTTATTTAGATAATTATTGTCATAATTAAAAATGTCATCTTATAGAAATCAATAATCATGTAACTGATTCGTAATTGTCATTGATTGAAATTAATATTTTATAATATTCAACCAGTTTGCAAGGCCATGAACACCGTTTAAAAATAGTAGCTTAATTAAAAAAAAGTATTTGCTTAGGAGAATGATTGTTACAAAGAGAGAAGCTAACAATACGAGGATGAAAATATTTTGTAAAAGACAACATTCTCAACCAAAAAATTAAAAATGGATAACACTGTTAAACACTTCAGTGGATCTTCTATCCTTTGCGAGAACCTTGAATTATTGTGTAGAAAGTTATTTCCACATAAAATTGTAGACATGAGTAGATGTGCAACGGATCCACCTGTGCAGTTAAGTTACAACCATAATACGAGAAAATATAAAAAACCGGTTATAATTAATAAAAAAAACCACTGCTGCAGAAATGGAGAAACCTTTATCCTATACTTTACAAATGTAGTTTTATACGAACAACTTCAACCAGACACACAATAGAAGGTGTTCTCAATTCCTCGTATTTTATTTCTATAATTTGACAACTTTGGTATTTGTATAACATGTACCTTCTAGAAAGAATATGCAAAACTGTAAACCGCCTTTAGTTGTGACAACTGGCAGACCAAAGGTTTTGATATTGTGGTTGTTTGACAAGGTTCTCATGTTATTTTGAATAGCGGTATAATATGTTTCATATTCTCAGGGGAATTATAATAAACTTGAGAACTAATATTGTCTGTAGGTTTAATTTCATTATTTTTGTAGATTTGTGATATCTAATAATATAGTCGTTGTCTTCAACAACTTTAACTGGATTTTACTTTTTTCTGATTACCGAAATTTAATCGCTTTTTAGTTTGCGGCGGAAAATCTTATTTTTTCAGATGGGAAAAATATAATTGCTCTCTTACAGTACCTTTACTTTACCTTTTCGTAAATCATTATTCACTTTTCAGAAAAAAATTATATCTAGGCATTAATGTTCATCAAACTCAGTTTTAGTTTTTTCCCTGTAACTTTTGAAACTTTGTGTTCGAAAATAATATGTTATAATAATTATTATAATATGTAGTAAATTTCAGGAAATTGTGAAGTTACATTGAAATCAAATTTAGATTTGCTAAACTTGAATAAACAAGGTTGAAATATTGAAATTCGATTCCACACAGATGAAGTCTTACAATTATTCTCCTTTTGACTATACTCTATATACCGGTAAGTGTAATTTCTCGCGAATCTCACAAAAGTAACATTGAAAACATCAATATGCAACTTAACCCAGTGCTAAGGTCACTAAATTATAGGAAGGAAAATTTGAAAACTATTACTCTATAAAGTATTATAAAAAGGAAAAGAAGGTTTTATGGATTGTAAAAGCAACCCCAAATGGCTGGCGAAAGGATGAAAATGAAAACGAATAGTTCCCTTATGTTCCCACTTGTTGCCTTTCTATCCCCTGCTCCCACCCCAGCCCCCCTCACGTCGCTTATTCTAAAGGAATGAATGATTAGAGTAATTTGAGTATTTTTATTTACTCTTTTATTATTTTTATATTCTCTGTATATCGACTTTGGAATAAAACTTCTTTTTAGAGGGTTGGTTCAATGAAACAGAGAAATGAAGTCAATGGATTTTTTTTTTAATGTTTTGAATTTAGATTTTGCGTATTGAGATATGTGACTTGACGAGGTGCAAAGAAATATTTGATTTTGGATTAATAATTTGATGTTGTTTAAAACTGGAATAGTAATTTTATTCACTTTTCTCGGTGATATTTTGTAAGATATGTAATGAACTTGATCTTATATGAAGCAAAAGATGGACTGGATTATCTCAAAATTTCAGTTTTTAATCTTTTTATAAAACAACTTTAAATTTTAAGCATAAAAAAGGTACAATATGCCTAATCTATTTCCACAAGAGTTGCTACAACTCTAATGCTATTCACCTATTCTATAGAATTAATGTTGAACATAATTGTCGATGTTTTTCTGTCACGTTATTTTTTCATGCAAATATTCTGAAGTAATAATTTTTTATAATTTTAGAGATCCTCACGATCACAAAAACTTTCAATTATTCTTGTCTTTCTTATGGTAATATTTATCTGAATGGTATCCGTAAACATTTCTATAAATAATAATAAGTTGTGATTTTATTTTGTACAAAGTTAATGTAATTAAATGAGGTATCATAATTTATTATTATTTACTTTATTTAGTAAGTATATGGCATTTGAATGGATGGTATTGTTGATATATTCTAACTTGAATTTAGCAGATATTTATAGTTGTTTTTATTGGAACGATTTTCGAAAATTCGTTGCTTCATACACAATTTTTATTTATGCTTAGCAGAAAGCTTTTACATGACCAATACGTGATCTAGGCTTATGTCTTGTCAAAATTAATTATAAATATAAAATATCGTCAATAACTTTTATCAAAGCATTTTACAAAGACAGAAGGCTCCAAAGCCAATGCAAGACGACTTAATCTGAAAAACGTAATAAGTAAAATGATTTCCTTTCAAGCATGCTGTTGAGTTGTAATTGCTTGTGTAGCTGCAATTAATATCAGTCCAAAACTTTTAATTGAAATTGAATGGTTACTTTGAAAAGCAACAAGGCGGAATTCCTATATTTGGCAACAGTCAATGCAAGCAATGTTGTGTTCATTAGTTGCACACTATAATCAATACAAGAAAATTTCGCTACTCTATTTCTGTGATTTTTTGTCTAAAGGAAGAAACTGAAGGACAAACCAGTATTTTAAATGCAACTTATAAAAAAGTAGTACACAGTCAATAAGCAGATGATGACGCTTTCTTACAATTTTTATCATCAAAATGATATTACAATATATTCCAAAAAGTTTTTGCTATTATACGCTTTTATATGGAGATACTAAGAAGTTAGTTCAATATAGTTAATTTCATCATTGTCAATATATTAATGAATTTATTTCGAGTTTTTATATCGTGTTTTTGAATCTTGATATTCTAAGTATAAACATTTCTGTACATAATAATACCTCTTGCATAAGTGCAGTAATTAGCAAAACCTTTATAATCCTAAAAGAAACATAAAAGACAGTGATGGAATTAAAATTATTGCTTGCAGCCTTGAACAGAACTTGTCTAAAAACTATAAAACATAGGTAAATTTATGACTTTCTAAAATTACACAGGACTACTGGGATGAAGCAATAGTCTTGTACATTGTAACATCATTTTATAACTAAAATTATAATTGATAAAAATTAAGGGTAAAATATTTGAATTTTATGGACTTCATAACATACTTTCCAGTAAATCATAATTTTAAACAAACAACATCTTGATAGTTTAAGCCGAGGTTTAGGCATTTAAACAGGAAACTTTAGCTTTTTAAAGCTTACAAATTATTTAAAAATGTGCAGTACCTTTTTGCTGACTTTCTTACAATACCGTATTATAACATGACGTCACATTTATTGTATCATACTAGGTGCTTTTGCTCCACTACTATTTATTATTTTTATTTTAATATGATACAAAACACACATTATTTGGAGAAGAAGAAAACTGCATGAAGTACTTCCGTTTAATAATTTACGAATTAGCACATTGCAAATAATGTTAGATTATCGCCGCTGCCATATACTTTTTAGAAATATTCCATAACAAAACCGTATGAAAAGCATAATATTGATCAAATTTCTCTAATTGATGGTTCTCTAATGAAATAATATTGAAATCCGTTGGTAATCTACTTTTTAAAATTTGATATTCTATATTTTTAAGTAACTGTTCTAATTGTATTCGTTCCTAATATAAAAATTAACTGTCATTTTTAAATTTGACATGTGATTTGTTTCACTGTTTTTTGTTTAATAAATTGCTAATTAAATAATGAAATAATCTCACTGTGCTTTTGTAAGTTATTCTTGTACTAATATTAACTTGGTATCAAATAACAGCCTAATAATTTATGACAATTTTCCTAATAATCAAAAATTAAAAAGGAAATTTAATATTGTTGATGTAAATTCACTGCATGTATAAATATAATCCACCCAGGACGTACGTATAATGTAATCCACAAACTCTTTGAGTGAGATTCGTTTTTGTATCTTAATATACTGTACAAACATATTCGTCCATAGAATAACATAATGACGTAACTCATATTTTGGCTGTTTTGATTTATATATATATCATTGAAATCGTCTCGACGAGCTCTTTCAATTGATCCTACTGACGTATCTCATATTCTCATTTCCAAAAAATGAGAGTACTAAACCATTAAAGTCATACTGTGGTATCTCAAAGTTCATGGAAAACTGGCATCCCAGCAAAGCCTGGCGTTGGCAAAAAAAAAAATATTTTCACAAGCCTCTTTCACCCATAAACCCGAAGTCCGATTTCAGCCAATCTCTGAAAGCAGGTAACCCACATTACGTCTTCCGTAAAATGAGAACCGCTGGAGCTACGGACATGGTGTTTTCGCGCATTTTAATTA
>JAQIWE010000051.1:0-37554 GCA_034698565.1 Campodea plusiochaeta
TGTATCAACCCGGAACGCCATCAACTCGGAATTGTGTCAACTATGAATTACGTCAACTAGGAACTATGTCAACTCTTCAAAAATAAAAACGGATTTGTGTCAACTAGGAACGACGCCAACTCGGAACGAAATCAACCCAGAATGAGATCAACTTTTTAAGAACAATGAGTTGACATGGTTCCGGGTTGATGTCGTTCCATCGCACCACAAAAACCTGTCCATTCATAAAAATGAACCATTCTTAACAAAATCCTCCAAACAAACGAAATTACCCCAAAAGCTCCCCTACCACAACAATAATAGTAGCATCTTTCACCGCTTGGGTGATTGCTGATGCTGTGACAGTCAGTGATTCTCTCTTTCGGACGTACGGGAGGTAAAGAGAGGGGGGAGTGGTCAAGACGTGTGCCCGACACGCGATACAAAACCTGTATGCTGGGTACAAATTGATGCTTGTAATCCTTTCAGCAACCATTGCGTGATGACCTCAAAATTAAAGAGAAACAACAAATCGGAAGTGAATTTGATCCTTGTGACGTCACGGTTTGCCCAAATATTTGATCGAAGAGGGATAAGGAAAGTTGGAAGGAATGAGACATTTCTCTCTTTATCGAAATGATGAAGTTGAAATTTTATATGTGAAATGATAAACAGAAAAAAACTTTTGTTTTAGTAACTGAACATTTTAAAACTCAAAAAGGGTAAAATAATTTATATTACTCACAGGAGCTTTCTTAAAAGATGTACTTTCTATCGATTTGAGAATATTCCAAGAAGTTGATCATAATTTGTACTCTTCAATTAGCAGAATATTTGAAAGCTGGGTTACAATAAATATTTACATTGTTATGATCACTTTAGTACAGGTTTGAAATTGTTTGTCTTTTCTATCTTCAATATATTAGCCCCCAAACCAGTTTAAAGTTGTCTTTATGATGCATACATTATTATAAAGTAAATATTCACCATTCATCCACTGTAATAAAAATTAATTTAATAGAGTTAATCCTTATAATAATTACTGCTACTAATATTTTCATGTTAGAAATAATCACATAGAAAAATCCTTTCTAATCTTGATCAAGAAACAATAATTTATTATCTGCATATTTTACTAACCACCAGTCCACCATACATACATTATGGTTCCGCTAGCTGTATTTTTTTAGGTAAATAACCGAAATTAATATAAAAGTGGACACTAAATTGAATTAATATTAAAAGCCTTTCCATAACAGAACTTAACTGCTACCTGTAGTATAACGAAAAGAGAAAAGTTTCAGCACATTTCGTGAAATTAACTGATGTTAAAAAATGAATGTTTTATAATTAACATAAATACTAATATATATAGATGGAAACTTCTTGGTTCATTCATAATGTAGTTGTAATAAAGCGGTTTTGAAACCAAACACTTTTCTTCAGAAAATGCAATATATTTCAGCCCCTGCGTGGTACCATGACATCAGGATTTGACATGAGGATTCGTCATCAGGATTTGCCTGATGACGGTACGACGTAAGTGCTGAAATATATTGCATTTTCTGAAGAAAAGTGTTTGGTTTCAAAACCCCTTTATTACAACTATACTAATATATAATTTCTTCAGTAATGATCATTACAATACATTCTCTATATTACGACATAATGATACCATTCATACCAAGTCTCCAAAAAATCCACAAATTAACAACAGTTCCATCCACATTATTACCTCACTAATCCCCCCCCCCCCTCCATTGAACTCCATAGTATTGAAATTCACTTTATCTCCCTTTTGTAAGGAGGGGGTGATATATCTCTTATTGTCTCATCCCAATTTGTCTCGGGGGCAGGGCAGGGCACACTTTGGGTGGGGCAGAAGGAAGTACACCTTTTGGGTCAACGTCACTTTAGCAGCAACGATGATGCCACAAGAGCAACTTACTAACTACTTTTCAGATGCTGGAGTAGTCGTTTCATTCGTATAGGGCTGCTGTGAAGGGAGAGAGGGGGAAGTTGAACTCGTAGAGAGGAGGAGGGGGGTTGTTTACACAGTGGGATTGCGGGGGCGAAAGGAGGACCATATAGGTTGGATTACGGAATATATTGAATGATCGTCTGGTCAAGATAGGAATGTTATAGAATATGCACGACTACGATATACTTTAATTTCATTATTTACATGATCATACATTCGTTGTAAAATTTTGTGAATTGGTTAAAATATTTAAGTGATTTGGAAATAATTAACAGCTTTATTTTGTATTTATATTTGTTGTTATTATTGTAATATAAATAACTTATAATAATTATAACGTTATCAGTTGTTGGTTTTCAGAATAATGGAAATTCTTTATCTGTTGTACTTATCATAAGTACTCATTACATAATGTTTATCTTACATATTTGAAAATATAATGTTTCGACATCCTCTTACACACAAATATAAACAAATCGATTTATTATAAAAGTCTGTGAATTTCACAATGCATGTAAAAAGCTTGAAGCAAATTAGAGCTGAAAGCAATAGTGATTGAAAATATTAATTACTTCAATAATTATTGCACTTACAAAATTATTTATCTCTACAACTGACTCGAGGAGTTAACACTGATAAATTTAATGATGAAAACATAGCTCTTTAATTTTTATTATCCAAAAAGTAATTGAAGATATATTTTTACTTCCATGATACAATTTGACAATAGACAAGAATTATTTTTCCATTACAAGACTTTAAAATTGAACCACAAATTTGAGTTGTAATTACGTTTAATAATTTTCATCTCACAACTGCCTTACAGTCGCAAAACACAAATGTAAACAAACCGTGTGTATGATCCCTCCATATAGTAAACGATCTCATTGTCCCCTACTCTCCATCCCCTCTCTTCTGTTCCTCCATCCACTGTATAACTACCTGTTGCTTCATCTCAGAGTGTTTGGATGCTACATCACGAGCGCCGCCATTGTGTGCCACCCAGTATTGTTTCACACGCACTTAATTACAAATCATTACTGTCTACTTAAGCTATAACAGGTTAATAAAATAGTTTAATGAATATTTGGAGGCACGGACGCAATAACGACATTTTTGCGTCCCTTTCAATGTTTATGTCGCTTTCTATGACAACGGTGCAAGTATATGGGAAATTAGGAATGAGATAAAGAAAAGTATTTTCATGGAAAGTCATTTGACAAATTTTCTGTAGGTTATAGCTAAATTAAAACTAATAACAGAATAATAAGAATAATATTGTACTGTATCATCGATATTTCATTTATACTATTATTTATTTAACTTAATTATTGTTATTTTGCATTTGGAGATTTGTTCTATCGTTTCAATGAAACCCTCCTCCCATTGGCAAATATATTTGTCCATTTCATAAGCCTCAATATTAAACAAATTGTCTTGGATGAACATGAAACTATCATCAGTTTAAAACACAGTACTATACTACTGCAAATATTACTTCTAGGAGTGTATATAGGATCTAGAACTATATCAGACAGTGTATTCATTACGAAAAAAAATGTTAAAACATTAATTTTGTTGACTTGATGTTTTCTTATTAAAATGAGTTTGTGTTAAAACCCCAAAATTTATTCTTCTCCATGAAACTCCCTAGAAGAAGTCATTAATCTTAATTTGACTTTGAATCTTCTACAGCACTCTTCCACACAGTGTATACAGCAGGAGTAAGTGTTTGTGTATTTTGGCGGTTACCGCTAAGCACAGCAGAAAACTCATTTTTTTCTACGCAGTTATGAGGTGATTCTGTTTACAGTAGTAAAACACAAAGATTATTTGAACCAAACCAAATCAATTACAGCAAGCAGATAATAACTTATGGTAATGGCGATGTCAGTGAATCATTAAGCATAATAATAAGCAATGAAGAAACAGGAAGAATATTGCAACGTTTACATGATTCAATTTATGTCAAAGGTTTAAATAACAACTAGTTTACGAGAAAGATAAAATAATTTTATAGTTTTGATAACATGATTTTATGAGAACACTGTGTGATCGTTTCTGTACACATGTAATATTTAATAATCTTCTAGTGCAATTTAATATCAGAGATTAATTATCAATGAAGATTTTTATTATGTTATATTGTTTCACTTGATTTATTTTGCTAAACAATAGCAAAAACATCAATAACTTTTAATTAGTTGTCTCTTGGTAATAAAGACATAATATTAATTTTTTCAGATAGCTACAGAGAAAGTCGTACGCTTTAGATCTCCAAGGAATTCTTCCAGATTACCGCGCAATACCATTTTTTTCACAGATCAGTAAGGTATAGACAATAGCAAACTGCACTGCGCAATTCTTCCCGTTCATTGCTGTTCCTCATCATGACAGTTTCGTACTTCTTTGTTATCAGCAGGGAAACTAAAATATTATCCTATCTCTCTTTCTTACTCCTGAATATGGTAATGGTTTACAATGAAAAGGGAGCTGGTAGAAAACCAATGTTTTTGGAAGAGATTTCCTTCGGGGCAAGGCGTTAACACAAACAAAAAGAATAATGCCTTCTTCAGCATCATGGAAAATAAATCTTTATTTCGGAATATTTTAAAACGATCATGTTAAAAAAATGCAAATATTTTTATAATGCGTGTTTCCTCCCCAATATATTTCAGGTATATCAGAAAAGATCAAATACTGAGATAAAAGATTGAATCATCGTATAAGATTGTAAATGAGTTGCAGTAAATTCTCGAGACTATTTTATTCTCCTGCAACCCATTTGAAATTTGACTAGTAAATAATTCTGAGCTAGAATAAAACTACATCTCAATACTAATTTTAATCAAGAAATGAAAAACTAATCAGAAAAGTACAATACCGTGCTGTCCAACAGTCTGAGCTATTATAAGTGAGAGCTTCCCCTTTGTGATATTCCACCCCCATAACATTACAATTTTCCCTATATGTCTCAACTTCTGCGGTCATTTTAATTCCATTTCTGCACTTTAGTGTTATCTCTCTCCTATTATTTTTATTACTGTGTTTTTTTCCTCCCATACCATATGTACGAATTCACATGATATGAAAGAAAAAGTCGCCAAACATTTTCCACGATAAATTATTCACTCAAACAACATTTTGTTTCTCTTTGCGTGTATATTCTTCACTTTATAGCCGAGGTCGTAAAAAAACAGCATATTTTACGAAGGGGTTGCAACCCCCCTCGCCCCCCTGCTAACTCTATATTGATTTTTGCATTAAGATTTAACTTTACCCTCGTGAATAGTGCTCTGCTTTGTGTGTATGATGTTTTTTGCGGTAATATGAGTCCGTGGATGAAAAACAAGAACACGTTGTCTTATGTGCATATTCCGCCCACTTTTTTTCCAATGAGTATATTTCGTTCGTTTCAAACTCTTTTATTATTATTGAGGGAAAAACGCACATGTTATTACTTGCTGCATGCTATTAATCTGGATCTACTGGATGGGATATTTAGCAAAGGCACGAATTTCATGGAAATTGTGGGAAAAAAGTGGATTTTTATTGCAGTTTTATCACTAGTCTCAGATTAATCAATCAATAAATTCGTGAATTCAAATTTTGTTTTATTAGTCATCAATTAATTAAGTCTCAATGAGGGTCAGGACAGGTTAAGGTATTGAAAGAGTTTTGAAACAAGGTATTGAAAGAATTTTGAAACAGACTGTTTTTTTAACTAATTAATTGACACAAATTTTAGATAATGGCATAGAAAATGATGGAACATTATACAGTAGGCGACAGATTTCTGTTTCTGTACATCAGTATTATATCAGTACCGATAGTTTCAAATATTTTCATCTACAAGATCAGCAGATTATTCATTTTCATATCATCTCGTAATCCATCAAAGAATATAAGTATTGAGATGACCCTCACAACAGAGTAAAACAAACTTTATATTATAATGTACTAACTTTGTAAGAGTTTTTAAAATTATTTTATTATTACATATTGATAGTTTGGCAATACTATAATCAATAATGAACAATATATTGTTATTAACCTTCATGATTAAATACCTTGTCGTATTCTCTTTTTGTTTTCAATTAACAAATAGTTTGTTTCGGAATGCTCCATTGTTCAAATTAATTCTATATTATACTGAAGCTTACATTCAAACTAATGTAATATCGCATTAAATTATTTATGCACATTCACATCTTGCTTATGAACCCTATACTCTGTGAATCGCTCCTCATAATTTTAGTATTTTACACAGAGTTAAACTTCTCATAATCGATATTCAACGTAGAAATAATTAATGACTGGAGTAATTGCTTCGCACGGAAATTAAAGTACATGTAAAATACAACTACATTTGAAAAAGGAGGAAAGTTTGCTGAAGTAAGTTAATGTTAGCAGTAGTTACTTTTTTATTATGAGTTGTGACAGTTTGTTGTCACAACTATTGCAATAATGAAGCTGATTTATTTTCAAATAATTGAAAAAGTATATGAGTTTAAAAGACCTGCACCAATCGCTGTCTGTAGCATATTTTTTAAAAGCAAATTATGAGGGAACGAGAGTTGCTGCAACGAACAAGTCAATCAGGAACTCCTCACAAGGAGAAAAGTCACAGTTTCTTTCAGTTTTTACATATTTTTTTTCAACATTTTCCATAATATTTCTTTAATTTATATCATGCTTTCCTGCGTGTCATAAGAGCAACGTTATTATATATCCCGATGATATTTCTCTCACTGACAACCCTGTGATCTGAATTTGTAGAATTTCCTCGTCCTCGACATTAACTTGCATCTCATTCCTGAATGCACCGTCCCACGAGAACATTCTCCATCATCATACGTGTTGTTAGTTATTGTTGCATGATTTAATTTGCCATCGATTGTTACAGAGTGTGAGAATGATAATTATGCAGATTTTAATTGTTTGTCAAAATGACCCAGTTTCATATCGTCTCTAGGGAATGTGACCGCACAACTACTTTTTTGCTGTCTTTCCATTACTCTGGATGGGAACAGATAAAAAGGAGGGGAGGTGGAGGGGTCACATTCACAACAGAAGAAAAATTAGGAGAGCACTTTTGCAAACTTGTATAACGGAGTGTTTTTCGATGTTGAATTTCAAATGACGCGAGTTATAGGAGAATAAGTTCGAACAATATGACACAATTTGTTCATTTGCAAGTGTACATCGTTGTTCTTTAATGGGATTGATTGAACTTAATGAATTTCGCTCGATTTTTTCTGTGTCTGAACTCTGCTGGTATAAATTGAAACCACAACATTTCTTCCTTATTATTTGTGTACGGTACCGAATGACATCATACTTTGAGATGCTGGTGATTTTTAATATATATCACTGCCATTTTTATATAGCTTATATTAATTCTGCATTTTACGGTAATCTTCCATTGTTTTATGGATTATCATTCTCTCCTAATTTTGATGTTAATAATAAAAAAATAGAAGAGACATTCTTGTAATCAGTATATTCGTATAAAACTCTCCCTAATTGTTCACCATTATGTGATTATGATAGTTAAATGTTTCGGACAGTACGGCAATTTGTGTATATAAAAAGTGTGAGATATTATTATTACGTAATAATAATATTACCTTCCAAACTTCAGAGTCCAAAGAAAAATATAATCTATTCGTATTCCCATTTTGACAGACAGACGCAACATTTTGCGAGAAGCCCAGGAAAATCCTTTTCCTTCTTTCTTCCTAATATCTACAAACGGTTGTTTTATGTGAATTTCACAAAATAAACAACATTTTTAATTTCCGAATCTCGTCAAGTGCTGTTTGTTTACATGCGAACAATAATTTATAACAACATGCAATTCCATAATCCAGTTATTCGAACAAATATAAGCGATTCCGATCGCACGGGAAACGAATTCTGATTGAACCTAATTATCCTGGAATATTCTCCCAAATCAAAACAGACAATAAAATAATAATAATAATTCATCTGCGGTGATGTATGATTTCACCACCACTTCACTTAATCCCATTATAAGCAATCGGAAAGGTCACAGTTTGGTGAGAAAATGTTCCGACTGTGAGAATAGGCAACACAGCGTTCTCAAGTTTAATAATGGGCGTGAAAACAAATAGTAGAACACGATTATTATTTTTTTGGAATAAAACAGCAAATAATTGCAGCACTGAGTTATTGTTCCGCTGTTTAAGTTGATGTTATGACAGGTTTAAAGTTGTTTAATATCATGTACAAATGTTTCGTGAGCATAACCCCCCTTTTCTGTTGATGGCTTTTCATGCACGCAGGAGCACCACAAAACTATGTCTTTCTGTTTAGGGTTGCTAAGTTATATGTAACGATAAAAGAACTAATCTGGACCAACAGTGATTTTCCAGTTTTCATAAGTAAATATAATTTTGAAATACTTTAGTAATTAATAAAATAAAATTATCCATATGAAAATGTAGTTTGAAGTAAAATAGACTTTATAATTCCAAAATTTTATTTGAAAATTGATTTACCTTCATTACTATTATTATTAATGATAAATATCAACTTCAAGCTTGTGCAAGAACTTTTATTCCATATTGAAAAAAAAAATCTATTAAATTTCATAGATGCTTGTCAAATTGGAGAAGTTCTAAATTATATTTTTAAAAAATCTTCTAAGTGGTTCCAAAACAAGTAACTTTTATTTGGATAATTTTATGTTGCTCTATTTTAAAAAGAAATAGTCGAAAAGTTATTCTTCAGCATTACATGCACGTCTCCAGGAAAATAAATTGTTCTTCTCTTCACTTCCTGAAAAGTGTCTTCTGACTTCTCTACCCGTCCACGGTCATGAACTTTCCCAGTGGGGAATAAATGAAATCAAAAAGAGACATAATTTTACCATTTTGTCCAAATTTGTCTGAGGGTGGAGGCGTAATTACTTGCCGAAGCGAAGGCGTGACGCTCCAATTTGTCCGCGGCGGCCCAGAACAAAAAAATTATACGTTTTTAAACATTTATAACGAAAAATGTATAATAAGATAAATTGTTGCTCTACCCTTTTGCTCGGGGGTTACAACTGCACACCTTAGAATTACTAAAGGAAACCAGATTCGCCCAAATATTGGAATATATTACAATCGTATATTCGTTCGTGCAATGCTGATTGTATCGGGAGGAATATTTATTACAATACTGCTGCTTCTACAAATTGAATTGGAATCATGTTGTATTGTCGTGATGGAAAAAGTTGTTGTAGTAACACAACCACAATTTCAACATGGCGGAGAAGAAGAATTCGACCATTCTTCAAATTTTTTCATTTCTTTTCGTATTGATATTTCGATCAGGGTTTAGAAACGTTATATTTTTAAAATGATAATCAAACATAACTCTTTATTAATTTTAAAGTGCTAAGTATTTATTGAAACAACTCTTTCAAAATAATTATTTCGTCAGAACTTACATTAGCTTTTTTTCGTAGAACTAAGAGCAGGAAATAATGATCAAAGCAACACCATGCAAATGGGACACATAGTAATTTGCTCTCCCAGATTCCCCTTTTTCTCTCTCGAGATTCAAAATTTCTGCAAATAAAATAATAAAATGGCAGTGTATTTTTTTAAACTATGAATAACTTATAATAGATTATATTCCAGAATTTCAGATAATGATCAACAATACTTTGATTGTAATTTTGTTCTGCGAAACATCTCCATGTTGTTTTCTATTATGTACCTCCTCATATACCTCAACTTTCTTTGCTGCTATATCTGAACCTCGGCATGCAACCGTGCATCAATGAAGCAAAGCGTTTTCAATGTGGCAACATCTTTGTGCTATTATTGGTTGTATAGGGTGAAATCATTAATATTCGTCAAAAGTTTTGATTCTCCCATCCTCCCACTCCCGCTGGACCACCGTGACATTGCCCTACCGACTATACAAGTAATCAGTCTTCACAACATGGGGGCTAACAACCAAACACGTGGATTGCCAATAATTAAGAGTCACCAGGAAAACTATTTTTAGGAAGATTTTTAGATTATCTTGAAAATTTCTGTGAAATTTCAAATTCTTTTTACATGTTTCTTCGGTAATTCTTATGAAATACTAAATGGATTTTTTCACTTTACAAAAATGAAAAAAAGGAAAAGAAAAGGAGATTAAATAATGAAGTAATGAAATCGATCTTTTATTTTCTGCACAAAGAGATAACTTTTTTTAAATTCAAAAATAGTTATTTTTTTCCTAAAGCTTCTTCGATATGCTTTACAATCATGAAAATATAATAGGAATTCATAAATAAAAATCGAATTTCCGGTGAAGTGCTATAAACAAATGAAACAATCACAATGAAAATGCAGAATGGAAATATTTTGTCACCGAAGAATTATTTGCAGGATATTCTGTTCATATCTCGTTCCCAGCAACATTTAGTTCCACTTGAATACCACATTAAACATTGTCTGCATATCTTCGCATTCCGATAAGCTCTTAATTCAATAATTACCCTCTAAAAATTTATGCTTCATAAACTAATTTTCCATTGTTTTTGAGATGTGACGTCAGTCTGAATAAACAATACTTGGAATAGTTCGATCATAATGTCGCAACTTCTTATTGTCAGCAACGCAGTAAAGCAAAATCCATCATTTCAGTTATTTGAAATTCGGCAAGTAGGTGTTCGGGAATGTGCAAATGGTATACATTTATTTCTAATGACGGTATTTCTAGAGGAAACTGTAGTTTCAGTCTTGAGTAAATTGGCATTGATAAAGGATTAAAATTTCAAGTAAGTGTAAAAAACAGATATCTTATATTTCATTTTTATTACTGCTTTTTGCGTCGTCATTTTTTTTTTTGCTTGATATAAAAAAGCATACAGTTTCTTTTTTCGTTTTAATCTGTATTCCAAATAGGGAATTTCTCTCATCAGATATAAATGAAGTTTTATACGTCGTAATATATCAAAAGTGAACTCTAACTGAGACTGGTGCACTTTATAATATGAAATGGTAGAGATTAGATGTATTATGTCAAAAATACTTTTAAAATCCATTTTTATATTTTGAAGTTAATGCACTCTAAGCTATACAGAAGATGTGGTTTCTCGTGATTTTACCAAAAAAGGAAAGTATCATATTATTATTACAGATTTAATTTTTTTATATATAAAAAGAAGTGAAAGAATTTTTTAGACATTTATGTTGGATAACATATTTGTATCACATTTAACAAGAAAAGTAAATTATCCGTTAATTACAATAATTATTATGACAAACTCTAAATGAAAGTAAAATCAATATTATTGCAGGTTTTCATGTTTTCAGTGGCTAATAATATATGTTTTTTTAAAGTAATTCTAAAATGAGTTTTAATTTTTAACTTGTCATTCATCGAGTTAGCAAATAACTATTCAACACATAATTTTATTAATGTTATTTTAGAAAATCAGCACTTTAAAAATATTTAATTACAAAAAATAAAAATAAACTCATAACTTATACTTAACTATAATTTAGTACTCTCTAAACAGTGAAGGTTGTAAAATTCTTTATTATAAATGTTGTGCTTTAAAAATATATTGTATAGCACCCTCCGTTCTAATTTAAAATGTTTTGAAAATTCTTTTTAAAATATAGAGCTGCTTTTTCCTCAAGAAGTACGTATAGTCGTTAAGCTTGGATGTAAATAGCACTGAAAACATTCCAAAAAGCATATTACATGGATTTATGTCTTTGCTTATATTTTTATTTCTACAACGAGTTAATTACCTACAAGCTCACTCCACAACGCAAATTAAAGACAGCTTGTAGCTAGGAGACTATACAAATTCTTTACTTCTCAAATGTTGCTGACGATATAATCTTGAGTTTCTCAGTGCTTACTTCAAAGATACACATGAGGAAATCTTCATTATTTTGAGGGATATGGTCATTCAGTTTCAATTTTTGTGAATTAAAGTAATATTTTCTGTTCGGTTTGATGACGAATAACATATTTTAAAAAAAGGGAAAAATATGGGTGGAATACTTTGTTTGTGTAGGTTTATAGAGTTATAACTTTTGTCAACTAATTTTTAGTAATTATTATACACATATTTAAATCAACACCATCACTTATATTGGCGAATATTTTAAAACTATATTGGCAAATATTTTAAAACTATATTGGCAAATATTTTAAAACTATATTGGCAAATATTTTAAAACTAATAATGGTTTCCAATTTTCACTGAAGGAAATCTTACAATATTCTGACCATTTTACCCACATCTATTTTGTTCCAAATGTCCCCACATGCTACTCCATAATCCCCTACGATGAGCATCGACCTTTTTAGGTTACTTCTTCTTAAAGTGGATATTTATATATTTCTCGTCACCCTGTGTCACCTTTAAATGTTTCCATCAGTTGTCTTTACCCATCCGGTGACGTCACAAATCATACTACTTCCTTCAAAAACCACTAATGACACTAAATGTTCAAAATCATACACTACTTTATGGGAAACAGGAGATCATAAATTCAACGACACACTGAGACCTCTGTGATACAACGCTTGTAACTTCCAATGTGGAATTCTAAAACATGTCACCCTTCCCAAGGGTTGTGTCTTATTGGGAAAAGATATATGAAGATTGCCTGTTTCGTTATTATTCTCTAAAATTTTATTTTAACATTATTTGATGAAAATTATTTAGTGCAATGAACAGAAAGTATGGAAATACAGGAATTTCCATAATCGAATATTGGTATTAAAATAATTATAATTATGATTCTTAGTTAGTATTTGATTCCTTTTTTCTCCAGCGATAAAGTTTTACATTGAAGACCTAAAAAAGGTAAAAGCCATCCGCAGGGTTGATCAAAGTAAAGGAAAAACAAAGCTATCTAGGAAGTTTAATTCAGTATTCAAAGCAATATTAATGACCAAAAAAAGCTGACAAAGGAAAGCAACGAAATTGAAAATGTTTGGAATTTTAATCTTATACGTCGATGAGTTTGAAATTCTTGTTTATAAAAAAGCGTTCCATTTCCCGTTCTTTTCCTTTTGGCGACATGTCATAATTACTTCAATTGTGTGTTCTTTCTTCGTTCTAATGGCTTGTACAACATCGTAGTGTAGTATAGTCAGACAGGCTTTATGAGTCACGATATTCCATTCGGATACAACACAGCAGCAAGGGATAACAGATTAGGAACACAAGTCAAGCAGGAACATTAGCCAAGGCGGGTTGATGGAATAGTGGTAATGAAATAATTATGTAACACCATTAACTTTTTAGTTTTTATATTTACTGTTTTCAGCGATATTGTGTAACGACTGTCGCTATCGAATATATTTTTTGTTGTTGATATGATAAGTATCATGGGTCAAATATCACATATCACAGAATTCAAGCCTCACTCGGTTCAAAACATTTCTTGGGCTTCATTTGGCTTTCTTAAAAATATAAAGAAGTCAGGAAGTAAATTTCATTTTATATTGTAATTTCAGTAGTTTAGATATTTAAATTCTCCAGTAGAATTTCTCATTATTTTCTTTCTTTTATATAAAAGACTTCTGCTAATATCTGATTGTTATCGTATTTTATTATAAAATATTAATAATAAATTATATATTTCAGAAATTCTGTTTCTATGTTAGCTAAGATTGTCTCTTCAATTATAATTTAAACATAATAAATATTACAAAGGAAAATATTTTCTACCCTTCAATCTTTTGAGATTTCCTCCTCAAATCAACACGTCATATCTGTTTTGACTTCTAGCGTTTACCATTATTTCGTCGATTTCCATTTTCTTCATGACACATGATGAAGTATGTTTCTGGCAACCTCTACGACAATTCAAATGGCCTTGGTCCGCCACTTCTCATCAACTGATGGGGATGAGGTCAGAATAGCACAGAAAAATGAGGGAATTAATATATTTTTCTTTCATTAGCTATTGCACGTGTTTTTTTACACTTGGCTCGCGTAGGGGGGGCTGTTATACTGTTTGAGCCATATGGGGTTCACACCAGCAGTTGTGCATATGCAAATCATGTGATTAAAAATGGTGGGAAGCATCTAGGGGGACTGAAGTGCAATTGATGACCGCGCGAGGAGACCAAAATTCAAAAATTCAAAACGCTAATGTCATTGTCCCTTTTATAACAAAGGGAACCGTGATTATTGTTTCTCACTTGGGGTTTTATACTTCCCTTTGCTCGTCAACTACTTGATTTCTAATTTAATGATGAATTTTAAATAGCAAGTACTTGCGGCTTAATTAAGTGTACTTGGCGGTACACCCCGAAACTAGCGCACCAAACGGTAATGAATGGAGTTAACGAATGGCTCTCAGACAATAGAGTTCATTAATAACATTTTGAAGCGCTTTTTAGGAGACAAAAAGACCACTCTTCCACCACTAGTAATAAATCAATGTGGAATACCCCTTTTTTCACATTTCTTAATTTAGCTTTTCGGTAAATGACAGTCAATAGGTGGATCTGCTGTCTACTCTTGCGACGTTGCCAACTTGGAAAGCGTAGGTGAACAATATCAAAATGATGACTTGCATATAAGAACCAAGCACTTATTGTTTGAAAAGAAAACACGCCCTTATACATACTTTACAACTTTTAGATATTTATAACACCACATATAGAATTTTATACATCACGGTGAAAAATATACACACACAAAAAACTTATTACAGAAAATAACGTCTTTGTTTTGAAGAAAGAAAAAAAAATCGACAGGGAACAATAAAGGTATGTTCGAAATTATATTCGCACTGTTGCAGTTTGAACCCATCATCTTCGAACAAAAAATCCTCGATTACAATATTCCCTTTTTTCTCTTCTTGATCTGTGGAATGGCAGGAATCTTTTTGAACTACGTTTGAGAATATAAATTTAACCCTTTTACCGTCTGTTTGGAGTGGATGGAACAAAAACGTCTCCCCCCACCCGTCCCCCCTCAGCCCTCTCCGATGATTGATGATCGTTGCTTTTGTCCAAAACGTAACCCTAAAGGCTTATCTATATTAATAAAATTTTCGATGCTTGTAACTTACAGCCGCTTATGCAAATTATGAATGGTCACGTGATACTACAGCGTCTGTCACCCCGCGTCTTCAAGGGGTTAAGTTACAAATTTTCAAATCGGAAGGGAGGAAAATGATAGCTTTAGAGCAAATCCATCCCGTAATGCTGGAGGTATAGAGCTTTCAAACGTGAATGAAATGAGTATACTTCCTTGTATAGTAAATATGTTTACACGTACACTAATGATTGTTCATTATATGAATGAAAGAAATCATGAATGGTGTTCATTGAATACGAATATTTTAGTTTTTCTCTAATTTGCTTCCTAATGGACTGTTTTAACAATGTTATGACATAAAGCAGAGTTATAGTGTATTATTTTTAAATGGTTTAAAATAGTTTAAAATTCTTAAAATTGATGTAGATATTTTAATAAATCGATGTGATAATTAAAATTTATTGCATTTAAAGTGTCGAGGTAATTAAATGTAAAACCTTTTAATTTGAAGTTACAACAGTGTTACATATTTAAAAAAATATCTGAAATATTATGATCAAGCCAATATTTTAATTAAATTACAGGTTTTCTTTTTTACTGTTGTTATTTTTTTTAGTTCAATGTATTATAGCATTATTATGTGTTTTAAAGGACACCATTTATTATCATCTCGATTACATTTTGTATTAACAGCTTTTACACAGAAAAATGTTTCGTAAACTACGCGTTCTTTTCCAACACTGACGTTCTTTTCGTTCAAGGAAACGTTATATTGTTTGTTAATTACGTATTTCCATATATATTACAGTGTTATATATATTTTGACAATAATGTGATAATACCGTTTGTGACATTTCATTAATGTTTTTCCCTTCTGTTTGTGTTTGTATTTGATACCGCTGGCGGAAGCACATGATAAGGCGCTAATTTGTCCACATATTCCTACAAAACGGAAACCTCCATATTTGCGGCCTCACGCCCCAGCATATAATTACCAAATCCTCAGAATTCCAGTTAGCAGCTTTCTATATTTAGCCTCGGTAGCATCCGGCCGTACAATTATCATAACAAAAAAAATTGTGTAGAGATGCAAATTCCTCCCGCATCATTTTTATTCTTATTCTTTTCCATTCTTTTCTTCTGACAAGCTGTGTGAGATCCCTTCACAAAAGTACTAATCAAGACCCCGCAGTGAGCTTCGATAAAAATCGCTGCTTGAACCTCTTCAATATTTCCAAGTCATCATTCGAAAATTTTCATATTCATAAAAGTAAGGAGGGCCTTGTCTTTAGGTTGAGGACCCGTTGTATAGTGGATAGAGCAATGATCATACTTCAATCAACAACAGGAAGGGTTTTCTGATCGGGTTTCTGTCTGTCAATATTTTTCATGTACATCAGAGATTAATATTATTGTGTTCGAT
This sequence comes from Campodea plusiochaeta, assembly GCA_034698565.1. Taxonomy (NCBI): domain Eukaryota; kingdom Metazoa; phylum Arthropoda; class Diplura; order Rhabdura; family Campodeidae; genus Campodea; species Campodea plusiochaeta. The sequence continues at coordinate 16,417 of JAQIWE010000051.1, forward strand.
TTTATATGCTCTGTTCTTCATGTTTCGAATAGACAAAAAATTATCTTTTAAATTACTGATTACTTAACGGGAATTTTTCATGATATGTATAGAATTGTTTATGACTTTAAATAAATGAGGCATGAAAAATTGCTGATCATAAATATAGCAACGTAATATATTTTGCCAATGATATGTAATGATTGCAATCCTAATAAATGGAATATAAATACCATAACGGGAAACTCTTAACAACATAGATTTTTTTACATTTCCTGTGTAAAAAATGGTTTATAATTATTTTTATTGTCATTTCGTTTATGAAATAATAATGATAATTTAATTGTACTGAAAATAATAAAAAATACTTCAATGTTTCTGCTAAATGAGGTCGACGGTAAATCATGGAATATTTTGTAAAAATCTTACGACGATATTATCGAAAACACTGTTAAACGTATAAGCACCTAACTACTAATTACCATAAAGATAACAGACTGAATTAAAAACAGATTCTTCCTATTTGGCCTTCGAGTTCCCCCCTATCTCTCCACAGTTTAATTCCTTCTCTTATTTTCCCACTTCTTCCTGATATTTTCCTTGCCTCTCATTTTCTTTTCTTAATGTGTCGTTTGATCTTCTTCTACTCTCCCATGACTCTCCCCCTACTCCTTCACGACGACATCTACCAGATGTTCAGATACCCCTTTCCATTCCATATACACCACATCATACGTATATAGGAAGATGTATGGGAGACCAGCCTCCACGTAACTGCTGGGTGACAATAAATAAGAGAAACTCATATTTTAATTTTTACACTTTTGGAATGGAAAATTAAAATTTCTTCTGAGTGTTCATTACCGAAAATTAGCAAGAGCTGCTCGTATAATCTGGTATATTACTCGTGGAAAACCGAGAACAAAACTCAACTTCAGTCATTCAGTGTTTTTACAATTGACACTTTTTCCTTGGATATTTTTGAAGAGGTGTCTTTAATGCAGAACTCAGAGTATTTCTAACATCATTAATAATTCAACATATATTTTTAATACTAATAGTTTATATTTTAACAGTTGCGTCAAATTCACAAATGCACTGGATATTAATATTCCCTTTCGCACCACCACCGAACCTCTCACACACACTGGTATTTAAAAATAGTTCAGTTCACTGTTCTTGTTATGTAATTATGTTTATATCTTTTCATTCTCGCCTTCTGCTTATTTTGGTGACAGTAAACCCATGTATAATAGCAACACAAGGAAACTTTATATAGCAGATGGAAAACGCTGAAAATATTTTATTCGTTAACACACCATGGAATCACGGGGAGCAGATGACGTTAAAGTACGCTTCTTAATTTTACACAAATACAAAAAATAATATGTGCTGTAAACAGTTTGCTCAAATTAGTCGTCTTGAGTCTCGTTTAAATAATTGGAACCTATAAGAAAATTCTATTACAAACATTCGAATTAAACAAAACCTAGGAAATCACATAGTAAAAATATAAACCCTTTTAATATGAATGGCCCCATTGCAAAATGTGAGTGTGTGATGGTATGCCTACATGTTAAATCATGAATGTTGATTTGTGAATTGAAATAAATGAGTTTCTTGATGGTATTATAAAGAAGTGCTTGTAAAGGCTCCTCTCTTCTCCCAACTCAATAAATAACAGTTGCTAACACGTGCAAACAACAACACGCTGCTTAATGTTAATGTACATTATCCTTTCCTTGTTTGTATTGCCTATTTGTACATTGTAGTTTATCGTTTATATTACTAGTTTACACAAAAATGGAATTTAATGAAAAACAAATTTATAAAACTGAATTTCCTAAAAAAAACATCAAAGGTAACAAATTTTTATGACAGGAAGGTTGCCAAAACATCCCAATTTATTTTCAAATTTAATTAAATGGCCCATTATTGATCTTTTTTTTTCAAATATTCACGTTCAGTCTTCTCCAGAAATCTTAATATACCTTCGGGGGTGGGGAGGAAGAGTTGGAACAAAACTCTGTTATGATATTTGTCTGTTTCATCTCTGTGTGAAATATGTTCTTTATTCCATGTTCCAGCAAAAACCTCCGAGACAAAGTTCCAGTCTCAGCAACATAATATAATCGTCTAAATAAAACCTTTGAGGGAGAGAATTAAAAGTAAGAATTCCGCTCGAATTTTCTGGCAGCCGTTATGAAACGAATGCCTGAGATTATAATGTCAGACGGCTGTTCATTAAGGCAGCAACGCCTAATTTTTACTTTTTGTCAGAGTTGTATAGCACTCAACGAGAAGGGATTTCTTCTTCGCATCTACAAATATTTCTAATTTTACATCTTTGAGCAGGTGGCACTTATGACGCCTTTTTCCCTCGTTTTTTTGCAAGTTGTTGTGTGTAGAAAAGGGGAGAATATATAAATGAGGGATTATAATTGGAGCTAATAATGGGGTGTTCTTCGCGAGTGTTAAATGCGAACAACAGTCACTGCTTTGTGTCAAATGGGATGAGGTTCTAATAACTTATATAGGAAGGGAGATATGTTTGTGTGAACAATGAATAACTGGGAGAGAGGGGAGTAAGGGAAACTTGGATGGGGTTACTGAGATTTGGGAGACTTCAAAAAGAGATGAACATTTATGATAATTGTAATAGTTACGTTTAAACATATGCACTTTTAAATAACTGATTGTTGTAAAGACTTCACTTTGTATTTCAAACAACATGTCGTTACAGGTAAAAGTGGAATACTTATTTCTGACCATATAATACGTCAATGTAATAAGAATTCAGCAAGTACCTTTTGCTAATTACCTTACAGTAATGTTACAGAAGTAACTTCATGTTCTGTTGCTACAAGGATTTATTTCTTCAAACAAATTATTACAGAAATATAAGTACGGTAAACAAATTTTAATTTTCTTAAAAATACCTATAACTCTGCTACTTTTTAATAGATCAAATCACTAAAGTTCAAAAATAGTTTTGAAATCAATAACAATAATCAATATATATTTTATGGGGCATGGAGAATGGAATTGGCTCCAAATACATTGTCACTATACGATAAACCCGATGATAAACCCTTACTAATAAGCACATCTTTTCCTTTTTATTTCAGCTTTTCCCCCAATGTCTCCGTGTTGTTAGCTTCTAAGTGACGATGTTTGCCGTGAGCAGTGGCGTGTTCAGCGGTGGGGTGTCCCCTGGAGCCCCGACCTCCCCGTCTTTCTCCCTCTGCGCCGCCGCTCCTTCCCATCCCAGCTCGGAAGAGGCGGACGATACAAACAACATACTTTCAAAAGGTAAGATGTCCACTTATTATAATATAGTAATAACCAGGAAACGGGAAGCTCATATCTCTTCCGGATGCTGATATGGACCAATTATGTCCAGTTTAGTACTTTTGTAGGAAGTTATAGTACGGTTTCGGTTTTTAATGGAGCGACAATGGTTTTTAAAGGATTTTGTGAATTTCGTAAAAATGAATATTATTTTTTGTGTGCTCATATTTTAGGAATTTTCATCTACTGAGGGTAGGTGATACTTTCATGCAAATTTAATGTGATACAAATATTATTGTTATTGAAATTTTGATAAAATAACATATTGCTTTAGGCTCCAATTTGCTAGGAAAATATTTTCTTTAATGTATATTGAAATTTCATATTGCCTTTAATTTTTATCTTCATGCAAAGAAATAAGAAACTTTGTTTACAAATTATTTTAATAGTTGTTACAGTTGTAGTAAATATCAGAAAATACTTTGACAATAGGAAAATTTGATCGTGCTGGTTACTATGAATATATTCCAGTAATGCTCATGTATATATTCTTATAGAGGCTACTATATTTTCCTAAAACTTATAAATTAATGAATTCTTTTAGAAATGAAGTATAAACTCTTTGTTTATTTTCCTCTAGATGAAGTGAACGGCGTTAGTAACGGAGTGGCGTCCAGCGACTCCGAGGACGAGACGAGTGAGCCTCCCCTCGTGATATCCGAAACACGACGAAACAAACGTAAAAATTTCAAACCGATGAACATTGTTGATTTATACGAGAGCGATAACATGGCCGCCGCGAGTGACGACGATTCAACGCCGTTGGACTTGAGCGATCAGGTGGCTCCTTCCTCGATGAAACGCGCCCTGTGGATGCCTCGTTCGGCGCCCATGGATTTGAGCGTTGATCGAAACGAATCGGAAGACGAGTCCTCCGGCAGCGAAACGAACAATTCGCCGGTGGTAGATTTATCTGGTCGTATGGCAGCGTTTATGATGAGCGCAGCCGCTGCAGAGAAAGCTTCGCCTGCCGATGCAAATACGATGAAGGAGTATGCTGAAAATACAATGAAGGAATTATTGAGCATGTATGGTTTCAATGATCACAACGATGCTATCACAAAACATATGCCAATAGAAGCATTCAATTCAGGTAAGAATCATTTTATTTTATTAGCATTATTGTTAATTTAAAGAAAATGGAAGTAAGTAAATATGCATCCTATTCTATAGTATTCTTTTTTTTTGTTGGGTTTGTTTGAACTGGAAAGTATAGATTTTCATGGTGAACTTCTAATTTGGATTATCTTACGACGTTAGTGAAGACTTTATCAGAAGGTCTGTACATATTTTATTTACAAATAATTAATTTGCTTATCAAAATCCGTAGCAGGACACATACTTTTGATGAATTGTGCTTCACCATAATATAGTCACAGATTTGCGATTTTACTGAATTGCTGATTTCATTCCTGGAAATTATATCTTAAACATAATAACTTTAATAGAATATATTTTATCCAATTCATCTATATAGAATAATGAAAACCACAATAAAAATATATTACATAATTTTCCTAGAATATTTTATTTTAAAACAGGAAACTGGTAATTATACTTTTTAATGTTATCAAATTCTCAGCGCTGCATTTATGCATTTCGATAAAATACTAATTAAAAAATGAGTAATGGACCACAACGTTAGTCGATGTTATTTTTCATTAGCTTTTTTAAAAAAAAAAAAAAAAAAATCACATCACAGTGAACAATGTTCTCATTGAACTTTTTATATTACAAATTTCTGAAAACTCTTGATGACTCTCATTGTGAGAAATCCCCTTTCTATACCTCCCTTCACATCGTATACCCCATTGAGCCCTAAAAAAGTGCATTATACTGTGGTCCTCCCATTGTTCCTTTTTGAAGGAACCGATGCGTCCTGATATTAATAGTACCTTGTGTTTTGTATTCAATATATCCAACATCTGACATTCGATTCTGAAAGCTGTCGGGACATATCTATCTATCGGTCGGCCATTTTTCTTTTCTTTGGGGTGAATTATGATGGAGACAATCCAACATGCAGTGTGAGTTGATGTAACTCAGATATGTGACACCGATGGACAGTTACTGCTCTCTATACCCCTCACTGAGTGAAGGAATATTCCATTTCTAGAAAGTTCTTCTTTTTATGAGAAGTAATAAATTATTTTATCAAGAACGTCTTTTCACGCTTACTGCTTGTGATATATCTACTTTATATGCGGCAGACTGGAACCGTTTCTTAAATTTAATTTGTTAGTAAAAGATAAGATTTTGTTAGTACAACAAAACTGGATTATTAAAAGTGTTGATTGTTTGTTTATTGTTTTATATAATTATCTTAAGTTGGGATTATGAACGTGCTGTTGAAAAAAAATTAGATTCAATCAATGACTAACATTGTTAATTTGTTTCAAGATGGACTAAACATTAATATGTCGAAACAAAATGTTTCAATAAATTTTACAAGAGAAGTTATTCATTATTTCATCACAAGTAAAGCGCGGAATTGGTAACATATTCTTTATAATTATATTGGGAAAGGAAAAACTCCCAGCATTTACCAGCACACTTTGATCTTGTATAATGCTAGGTTAGATAGCATAATTTCGTGACTGGGTAGATTCGTGGTGAGGTTAATATTGTAGTACTTGAACAATGAACAGAGAATAAACAATATAATTAAAAATATTTTTCTTGAAGCTGATTCTGAAAATCTATATAAAAGCTGGCTGATATTTACTATTAATTATTGTTTGTAAACTTTTCCCTTTTACCACCATCTTATTGGCACAGTTTTGTTTTATCAATTTAAGTAAACTTTTTGTGGTTGCGGCTTTTTCTGTTATCTATTCCATAACCGCCAAATAATTATTCCTAATAAAACACATCCTGACGGTACCAGCAGAAGCAACCGCGCTTGTGACGTCACACACATATTATTATTGAGTGTAACTCCACCAAGAAATTCCAGGGGGCAGGGCGATCGATGGGTGTATTTTTAGAAATTACTGGTGACATACAGCGTTTGGGATGAGACGGGAAAAAATATATTTGCATTTTTGGTGGATGGGAGCTGTCATAGCAACGTTTGACAGCCACGTGATATCTTTTTCATTTTTCATTGTTTCTATGGAACAAAAAATAAGATGGCGGTGATTGATTGGATAAGGGGGAGTTTCAACTTTTGAAACGGAACAAGGATGGAATTTAGATTTTTTTTAAACGTACCATACTGGGAATTTGAAATTTATCAAATATCATGACCTTATTCGAACTGTCAACTACACAAAGTCCTAATAAAGAACTACAACTTTCTAGTTTCTTGTATTTTAGTGATTTTTCATTTTTATGATACGGTGATAAAGTATTTATGTAACATTTTGATATTTATGAGTTGAATTTCCAGTTTCGATTTGGAATCATTGAAAAGATGTAGATGTGAAGGTGTTTGGATTAACCTTTAAATTATTAACAATGTGAAAATTGCAAGTGACATAATATATTTGAAATAAAAAAATCTGAATAAAATAATATATATTTTGTTAAATTTAATTATACAGTATATCATGAAAGTGACTGAATTAATACATTGTCGTATTGGCCAGTGATGCAAAGTGTAGTACATTGAGAATCAACGAGCAGTAATTTTTTTTAATATTTTGCATTCATTTTAAAAATATTTGTTTATAAAATTTATCCAAAATTCAAATTTATATTATTTTACTTTGATTTTTCCCTTTTAAATATGGATTTGTAATTTTCAGAATTTTAATATTTTATTTTAATTCTTTTTCAAACGCCTCTAAATTCACAGTATTTCAAGGAATTCGTTGAACAGTGAATCATTACTAGTAAAATCACTTGTAAATTTAAATTCCTGAAATATTTTGACGTGAAACAACACAGAATATTCATTCTATATAATAATTCTAAGAAATATATTATCTCCGAACACTGCTGCGACTCTTTCCTCGTTGGTCTTCTCTCGTGGTAAAGCAAGGGTTTGTTCCTTCTGTTGGGCCACTGTTGTGTCAACAATGAATGTTTGAAGACGCGCCCTCCCCCATCATACACCTTTATTTACACGATGCAGGTGGTACCAGGAGCAAAAGGATTGTGAGAAAAAACTTCTTATTTGACATTCTTAAAAAAGAAGTTTCCGGACCACACAAAAAAGTTAGGGAAATTCTCAATTAACACGTAGATTTTTAGGAGAGTTGTAGTAGGAGCAGATGAATGGGGAATATATGAATGGTGGTTTACAATATGAACTTTTATTTTATGACACCTTGATATAATATAAAATAAGGTTACGTAAGGAATAGAGTAAATTTCTTAAATGAACACTTGTTAAAATAAATATGGAATTTTAACATTTTTAATTAATTTACTGGATAAGTTCTAACATTTTTGAATATTTTTATTTCTGATGGACCTGTAATATATCAAATATAATAAAGTTTAGCTACTAATATATTATTTCAAATGAGTAAGAACCCATTTCTTAAAAGTTACTTTTCATCTAGTTCCTATAGTCAAATGTTCATAATTTTCATATTATGAAAACAATCCAATTAATACAGTTTCAAGCAAAATTCGTATTATCTGTATTGATTTTCCCCATGCAAATGAATGATAATTTGAGAAATCTTACTGAATATTTTCGTCTTTATGCATGTGTTTCCAACATGTCAAGTTGCTCTTTCACATGAACAGAACAAAAAAGTGTTTATTTTCTTTTCTGCTTTTACTATTGACTTTTCTCTTGACCTCACTGGAATACGTTGGAACTCCATTTAATCAAGCCGTGTGAACTATCAACACCATTATAGTTTATACTTCAACTAACAACAGATACAATTATTTCACAGAACCAAAAGAATCAATTAAACAGTTCAGGGTGTAGTTAGAAAGTAGGATCATTTATTTTAAATAATCATGCAGCACTTTTTTATGGGTATAAATAAATTTCAGAATAAAAATGAAAATTCATATATTTCAGAAAAATGAAGTCGTCAATGATCTTGTATACTTGAAAGTTGAATTTTTGTATTCCATTTGTAATGAGAAACTCGGAAATAAGTTGAGGAACATTCAGGGTGTAGACTGTAGAGTCTATATGAACTGAAACAATTCTTACTGTGGTTTTCTCGGGAACTGTTAGGGAAAATGTTGGCAGTAGTTACTTCAACCCTACTTGAGAAACATGTATTTTAAACCCTTTTACAAACTGTTATTGATTTTGTTGACATTAAATTTATTAGTTCTTAGTCCGCAAATCTATCTATGACGAGTTAAAGCATTTCTCAATTAAATCAAAAGGGAAGTATAGTAAACGATTCAGAAGTATAATAGAACTTCAGTTCGACATCGTCATAATAATAATAATAAAGAGAAACTATATTTTCAGAAAACCCATCTAAATGCTTTTGGATTTCTGACAGCTCTTCTCGAGCAGCAAAAATGTGTCGGAATGGAACAATAAAAATTATTCCAGGAGGATTTTTTTTGTCTCATAGTTCCCTTTATTTCTAGCTCTTTTAATTCTTATTTTTTCCAAGATGGCAGTCGGCTTAGGAATTCTTTCTTTTATGATGCCAGAAATAATTAAAAATGCTGTCACCTATAAAGTGGCGTTGTGTTGCTGAAACATTCTAGAGGTGCACCCATCCTTGACGACAATAAGAATATAACTTTCAACAATCAGCAGCTTGTTTGTGTTCTATAGTTACACTTCTCCTAAAATATTTGATAGAATATATCATAAAAGAGATTTGTATGTGAAACTGCGAGACTCCAACTCAAATGGGAGCGAATATAAATAGAGAAGAATTTCTACACTTGCTCTTAGAATGTTTATGGATTTTTTTCGTTGATGAAGATAGCGCAAATGTTACTGTTCAAATATTATTTATAACTACGAGTATTTATGTATTGAATAATATATAAAATATCATTTTTCATTTTATCTCAGTTATCATCGAGGATATTTAAATTTCAAAACAAAAAAAGATTTTTTTTAAAGAAAAAGTTAAAAGGTAATGAAAAATAATTGTAAATAATTATTGCAATTCGGAGAATTTGAAACAAGGTGAACTTTAAATTCTGAAAAATTCTTAAAAATAAAAAGATAGACAGGGTGCAGTATTGTTGTGCTGTTTATTTTTTGTTCCACATCATCAAAGTACAAATTACTGATCAAGAAACTATGTATAATACGAAAAAATTCTTCGAAATGGGGAAAACACTTGAATAAAATTCCTGGAATCGCTGAGGTAATAACAACTTCATCCACCAGCTATTATTACATGCCAAAACCTCGTTTTCTAATTTTCCACCTTTTCCCTCGTAAATCGATGCGTGTCCTTCCGTCCGTCGGTCAGTCTTGTTGTTCTGAGGTTCTCTTAATTAGTTCCAACTTGTGAAATTTGTCGCTGGTGTATTATTGATGACTTGCACATGATTGATCACTCATTATAATAAGGCTAAAAATATAAGCTTTACCAGAGGGAGGGGGAGAATTCCATGCAAGCATCAAACGGAGTATGCACACAGAGGGTGGAAAGATTGATAATGCACGGCGAATATGGATGGCAAGAAATTCTAGCTTTGCGATATTTGTGTAGGAATGTGCTTGTGTCATTTCTTATGGGGGTTGCTTCTGTGTATTCTTTCAGTTGGAAATGAGATGGGGTTGGGGTTTATTTCGGCGGAGTTTTAACTTTTTGACCCTGGTAAAGAAATTTAGAGGTATTTAAATTGGAGATAATGGTGTTTCCATTTACTGTTATTCAACAACAATTGAGAATTATCACAGCAGAGCAGCAATATTTCAGATATTTGTTTAGATTTTTCAAAGTCAAATTAAATATAATAAAATTGATCTATATCATGTCAATAAGTGACTTGAAGATGTTCAATGCTGGAGTTTTTTTTAATTTCTTCCATTACAAAATTATTCATTTTACTATTTGCATAAATACATTAAAATAAATAAAAGTTTCTATATGTATTACTATGTTTAAGGTAACTGCATTATTTCGATTGATTGACTTAACTTTTTCTCTCCAGTACGACACTTCCCAAAACATCAACACAATTTTATAGTTCATAGTTAGACATGGCAAAATAAATTGATAGTTAATTAGCTGCAACACTGTAACTACTGAATTACCTTTTACTCTCATCTAAATAAATTGTCATTGCTATCTCTTCCATAAGAAATTCCCATAACTCCTTCACATCCTTCCTGAAAACCTCTTTTCCATTTCTCTCATCTTCTTCGTTGTGCTGCTGCTGTGCTCCGAGCTAATATATTCCTGTCGATCAGGTATGGCACCTTCGATATGTTTTGAATGGGTTGGAGCAGCGACATCTAAAAAGACAGGTTTTTGTGTATGGGTGGGGCACTTTTGGAGGTGCCCAGGTGCGCAGAGGAATGTGTGACTGATCTCCTATCGCATTACAGCGTTGCCCAATTGCACCTGCTATATCCTCCCGCTCGCCACAGAAGAATAATGTTCAAACGGCAGGTCAACGGACTTCTATTTTTAGAACATTCGAAGTTATGAAGAAGACAGTGATAGATTTTTCTAAAGGAATTGCTTGCTATTCAAATTAAAGAGGTTCATTACGAAACGATTCAGAACCCTTTTGTTTACGGATATTGTTCGTTGACCCCTTTCGAATTATTGATATGGAAAAGTATTTCATATTCTCGGTAATGAATGAGAAGGTTTTTAGCACCTTTTGATTTAAAGAGCCGGTGCGAGACATTTTGTGAAGCGGAAAAGGACAGATTGTAATCTCCATTCGCTACATGCTATTAACACGTCTTTTTATGATAAAACCCTCAAATCACTTCATTGTATGTTGATGAATATGAAAACAGGTTCGGATAGCGATCTTTTATTACGGTCTTCTATTCACTCATTTCCACATTTTGCAAAAACCCTTCTTCCTTATCTCACAGGATTGCCATACGGTTGGATTTTACTCAATACTACCATGTCGCCCTACTTTTCAAAGAGAAGAATCTCTCTTTTTTAACCAATATTTTATCTCCAAACTTCCGGAAAGATAATTTGTAATAAAATGACGACCTTTAAAACAGTTTATTTTATCAACCTCCAAGTCAGTAATGGCATATGACTTTAAAATATTTTCCTGCATACTGTATTGCTATTAAATTTTTTTATGTTTTCTTAAAGTAACAAAATGCAAATTACATTAGCAGCTCTCCACAACTCAAATAGCATGAACATAATTGGAACTTTTTACTTTTCTCTGTCTCTTTTTCTGTCCCTACTCTTCCTCTTCCACTGTGGGCAACCCTACTCTTTCTCCGTCCGTCCCAGCAACAGGTATCCCCTCGTCGCCTCATTTGCGGCTCAATTGTTCGTGAAACTCACAAAAGACATCAGCTACTGCCGCCATGCGCTTTTTTGGAAAATCCCTCGCATGGAACATTCTTATACAAAATAGGAGTATGGTGAACAATATTTTACTGCAAATAGAGCGAGCGAACAAGTGCTTACATTTATGCACAATGAGATGCACTTGTTATGGAAAGTCCATTATGGGGTTTTCTTGTTATATTTATAGGGTACAGTGGTATGGTGGCAAAGGGAGAGGTTTACGGGAAATGAAGATAATGCTATTAGATGTAAATTAGTTTCTTTTCGGTATGTTTCTGGATCTGATAACTCTTTTAAAAATATATTTATTAATATGTAAACATATTTAATAGAAATTGAATAAAAAAGAAATTTGGTGTAAACTATATAGTAACATTTCATATTGTTTCTCTTTCATGAAAATTTAGTCAATGTCTTTTCAAACGGAAATTTTAAATTTTTTATGGAGAAATGAATATTGTAATTTTTCTTACAAACCAACCTAACCTAGATTTTAACATGACAATAAGTTTTATTGTCATATACATATATTTCTGATACTGCTGTCAAAACAAACTTGCAAAATCAATCAAAAAAGAATAACAAACTGTTTCATATATCACATTGATATTTATCACTACCATAGTTCCCCTTATTATTTCTAAGAAATTTGACTGATACAATCTCCCAGCAATTAAGTAACCCTTATATAATATTAGTATATCCACCCTGTTATTCCCTAATAATTCCATGTGTCTTCACCCTCCCCCCTCCCCATCCCTATCGCGTGTGTATTAGCTATTAGTTCATCATTAAAGGTGGAAAAGCAATACTAGAAGACGTTCGATCAGAACACGCAATATTATAAACCACTAAGATTATTTTATGCCGATGGATGTAGATGGAGGATGAGACAGGAATAATGAAATTGTGTTAAAATATGATGAATGCTATGATTTTTGTTGAAAGTCGAAAACCATCTGAACTCTCTGGAAAATATTTTAAATTAGTTACATTATCGGAATCATTTATTTACAAAAACGATTCCTTAAAATTTATTTCACTTGCATTCGCATTATCTGATACCGCTACAGTAAACTGGTCCATACTCTATTTCTTATCCCGTATGCCAGTGTCGTTGTGTGCAACAGGTGACGACAGGGTGTCGGGGGAGAGAAATTAATATTCGTCACGTCGTCAAGAGGGATGCTGTACCGTCACCATGGTAGCAGAGGCCAAATCAACAGATGAAGAAGAGAAAAATGGGAAATATGACGAAGACACATTTTTAAAAGCAGTCAAAAGGAAAACAGAACACGAACAATATTCAACACAGATCTACAGATGCTAATATTAATAATACTTTTAAATTTCACAACAAAAACTCAAATTCTTCATATGAACATTAACAACCAATAAGGTGTATTTATTGTTTTCGAACATTAAGCAGATTATTAAAAGAACAATTTTACAATTATTGTAAAGAGTCTTCTTTCACATGACACAGTAATCTGTTACAAATAATTTCTATAAAAATGTATTTTAGTAAAATGGTACAACTTGAAATTCTGTTCAAAGCTACAGAAGCATTATTTTGTAGGGTTTAGGAAATACGTTGAAATAGGGTAAATATGTTCTGATTCAAACCTATCCCTTTTGAATGGACAAATCCTATGGTGTAATCCCCATCTGATCTTTGCAGACAGGTTGCAGACGTACGGTGTAATATTCCCACTCAATTGTTCTTACATAACTGTAGAGCGTTGACAGTATATTTTCGAATCCTTTATTCTGAATTCCTATTCTTTCAATAATACCCCAAGTCCGTTTTTCTCCTATTTCACAAAAGGGAAGTATTTTCCACCTTTGTCAACATACAACTGTAAACTTGGAGTTTATTTCTTTTTAGTTTTTTTTAGTAAAACACTCTTTTTGCTGCTCGACCCTGAGGCGAGAACCCTTTTCCCTTTTGTTGGGCATTCGGATACATTTTTTTCTCCTCATTTTTTGAGCTCTGTGTGAGAAAATCTCTTTTTTCCCGTCATTTTTGTGTCATTTGATATTTTCCCCTTTCGTTTTTTGTCCCCTTTTTCTTTGTGTTGTTGTAACTCTTTTCCTTAAAACGTATGGGAAGAAAAGGAGAATTAAAGGCAGAACTAAAATATATATAGAAAAGGAAAAGATGATGGGGGTGAAAATATCCCTCCTTTTCAAGCAGTGTCCGATTGCAATCGAGAGCCCGTTTTCCTTTTCAATAAACGGGTCCTTTTGCTTGGATTTGAAATAGTGAAATAGTAGAAAAATCCTCAATGTACTTAACGGGTTACTCTTATTACTTTTCTATGGAGGGATTTTTACGTAGAAACCCGAGATACCAAACCGTTACAACTTTTTATTATCTAAACAACTAAAAAAGGGTGTTATAAACTTCCATCCGTCTCCAAATTGCACGTGGGGCCCGTTTATTAAGAGCAATTTTGTAAGATTTTCAGCTGTGTCATATCCGCACGAATTTATATATATTTGAAAGAGGGAGTGAGAGACGCCCCCGTTGGTTTAGAAATAACTTTTTCCCCCTTTTGAAGGACGGTCTCCAATTGTTCTGTGTTCACAACTTATTAAAAATGAGGACCTTGAATTCATAAGAAACATTTATTATAATATAAATATGCTAAACCGTACTTTCAATTGCAAAGTTTAAAAAAAGGCTCGTGATTGATATATTAGCATTAGAAATTATCGAACGTGATCCGAATATCAAGTAGTCACTGGAACCAAAAAAATTATATTAATCCGATATATATTATTTTCATTCCCTTTTTCTTCGGTTTCCAGTGTCGAGTTCATAATCCGTTTTATATATGAGTAAGCACGGTGATCATGGAACCCTTTTTAACAAACACGTTTATACTCCTGAATCAACGATCGAATGTTGTACGTATATAGTTCCTGGTTATAATATAGAAGAGTGTGCGAAATTCGATTTTTGCATCAACTGACAGCTTTTCTGTTGATTCAAAAGCTCTGTTTTAATCACCCCGGCAGGAAGAAGAAAAAAGGGTTGTTATGAATTTTTCATTTTGTCCATGTCCATCATCCATCGATGTTAAAAACGCCCTTTGAGCAAACATTTTACACTATTTTTCTTTATTGGAAAATGTTTTTTTCCATTCTATCACTCTGACAAGCAACGCTTGTTTAATTAATTCCGTAGTAATAAAATAGAACACAACCAATAATTAGGAATAATTGTGAATTCGTGCGTGTTTCCAACCAATTACGAGGAAGAACGGGTGATATTAACAAACAACAATATAAAACAACGTTTCCACACAAAAAAGGGGAGTTTATAATCTCCTTTTTGTGTTGTGTATGTATTTCCCTTTCTGTTGCATTTAAACGGGATATTAAATTAAACCCAGATGTTCGGATCCTATATGGTGGCGGAGTATAACAAAAAAAAAAGGTTTTTTATATTTTTTTATTTTTAAGCCTGTTGTGAGGGCTGATTTCAACAAATTCATCCAGACGTAAAGGGTTATATACAGGGTGAATATCGGAAGAAAATGAACAGATTTTAGGAAGGGAAACTATGGACGAACCCCCTTTGTTGGACTTTTTCATTTTTCATTGAATGGAAAAATGAGTTTTCGTTTTTAAGAGTCGGGATTAGAAGGGGCGTGCATTGACGTGATTAGCTATAAACTTTTGAAAAAAGAAAGTCATATACGGCGGTGGTATATTAAATTACATATAGAGGTTGTTTGCAACATGTTTTTATTCTGCTTGATGGAAAATGGAATATGAAAATAAATTAGTTCGTTCCACAGATGTCTTGAAAGAAATCAACAGCTACATATACAATAATATTGCGAGTACCATTTGTGGAAGTTATTATTCCATTATAATTTTTTATTTCCATTTCCTTTAGAAAATTACATTGTACAGCGACCAAATTTCGATTGCCACAATAGACTACCCACTATGTTCTTTTTCTATGATTTTTACTTTACTTTCAGCTATACGTTTGAATCTACTACACCATATAATTGAATTACTGTTCCCCTTTTGAAGTACATGTTATTTTGAAAATATTTAAAAAAAGATATATTGGAATATTTTTTACACAAAATTATTATTGATGGTAATGTTACAAACATTGTAATAGAGACAATTCCTACTAACGAAAATCCAAATCATGTCCGCAAAAACTCCCATTTCTTCTCGTGTTGCTCTGTCGTAGCCGGCCCTGTCATAACTCATGGATATTGACCCAAGCATGAGGAAGAAAACCAGTAAGTAACTAACACAGAGGTCAGATCAGGTCCAAACACGATCCGAATAATAAATAATGCTATTTGTTTTTGGAAGGTTCAATAAGCATCGTGAGGTGCCCCTGGATGAATAAGTGAAATCAATAAATATTTGACATTTTAAGCTGACCTTCAATTCCAAGTAGCATTTGCACCTCAAGAACTGGTTTACAGCACTCAAAGAAGAAGAGAAAAAACACAAAAATGGAATTATTACAAAGGGTGAGGGGCAGGAATAAAGACACCTGTTGAAGCCACTGAAGTTGTCACTCTTGCAAAAAAAAAAGTTTATCTGTGAATCAACACTGTTATTATTTTGCTCATTTTCCTAACGTAGCAACGAATTTGTGAAAACATCTGCTTCACTGGATTATCTCTGTGTATAAACATGAATATTCTTTGCTTTTCTCGTGAGAATATGAAGGAACTCACCATGAAAAATGACTCCAAGACACGGAATGAAAATGTATTAATATTGATATTAAAGTTATATTAACATTTCTTAGTTTTTATTATAAGAAATAATGGATTTTCGTTTGTATTCTTCTGTTTTAATTTTGAGAGTTTTTCATGCGATTAGAGTGGCAATTATCCAGAGTTCATACTTGAAGGTGACATGGGTAATCTGGCATCGAAATAATGTAGAACTAAAATGGTAAAAATGATAAAGAAATGGTATCTACCACCTCCTTCCCCCACATTATTACTTCATAGTAATTCATTAATATTTTAACAAGTTACGATTGAAAACTAATTGGTTCAGCTGGATGGCAACTGGAAGTGAGAGAAATGAGAATTGTGAACAATATTGCTGTTTTCCTGATGAATATAAGTATGTTTCGTAAAGTAGGGGTATTTGAAAAATCAGAATCTACTTAGAAAATTCTCTTTTTATTATTACTCAATAAATGACAACTGGAAAGTTCCATAAACTTTTACTCAAGAGTTTTCCTACTACTATTTTCACAATGATTACCAAAAAAATGCTCTGAATATTCACATAAAAACCTGTAAATTACTCTGATTCTTCTATTCCTGTCATTACCATCCACTTGTTTCCCTTTTCCCTCGTTCGTCCCCACCACCACCGTTCATATTTCTCTTTTTCCTTACTTTTTGACTGGAACTGAGGAAAGGGGATAAAATAAGTGTATAATAGGAGGGGAAGACTAATTTGTCATGCGGCAGACAAAACACAACGTTGCCACAGCATGTACATATTTGAGGAATTCAAACTTTTTCTTCAATTATCGGAGAGAGGGGGAGGGAAAACCTTTTTTTAGTTGTTGTGGGAGGGGGGTGGAATATAAAAATGACGGGAATGGCTGCTTTTAAGGGAAATAGATGGAATTTTATGGAAGGGTTTACAAGACGGAATGAGAGATTTTAGGATGTGATAAAATTATGGGAGAGTTATGGAAATCGTTTGGAGTTTATTTAGTTTTTTCCGGTTTTTATTGTTTTGTAAATGAAATTAAGAAAGTAAATATGACACGAGATATTGTCATTGTGCACGGTTTATGAAGTGTTTAGCGAATTTAAATACCCTAGAACGATTTTTTTTTTTTAAAGAACACCGTAACTGTAAAAGAAAAACTTGCTACTCATTTCTTTTTGTCTACCATTTATTCTAATATATGCTATGGTTAATATTATTTTGACATATTAGTATTCATTTTATATTGAAAACTTTAACTACTTACAAAGAGTTATTTTTATGACAAAAGTCTATGTTGCTTCACTTATGTGAGCATAAATAAGATGAACAGTCAAATACCTACTGAACTACATATCTATAAATAAAAAAAACTAATACTTTTCAACAAAGGTAGAATTGTATTATATTTCTTTTTTCTTACAATTCCGAAGAAAATTTCGTTCCAATATTATTTTACCAATAAAAACTGAAAGGTATAATTTACCTTCCCCCATTCGAATGTGATCATCTGCTATGATCTTTCCAGTTGGAAAACATAAAAGGAATAAAATAATAATAATACCAATCGGAACAGGAATCAGTAGAAACCGTTCATGTATAATTAAAGTATAAAAGTACAAATCACCACAAAAGTTCCTCCAGTCATTTTCAGTAGAAGAACAATTTCTAAAATATGCTTCTGCATTGCTCCTCTTGAAATCTCCACCTCCTATCACCCTTTCATCCATCCGAAATGACCACCAGGATTGCCCCACGTCAAATAATTACTGGAGCATTAAGAAATAAAAATGTTTTTATAGTATTAATTTTTTTAAAAGCTTCTGTAGATACAGCAATTAATTCTAAGATTATCAAAAAATTTGAAAATTATAAATAATTCTTTCATTAGCCAACGTTTAGACTTCCACTTAATGTGAATGAACTTTTATTTTTATTATTATTTCGTTTTATATTTCGAAATCGAAGTTTTAATTTTGTGCATTTCCTGATCACATAAGGCACTTTCTCGCATCACGTTTTTATATTTTATTACGCACGTCTACTCAATAAAGTTATGAAAAGCACCAGTTAGCTTCTTCGATTCTGTCAGCTATAACAACTCTTCAAATTTCATTGGTTCAAACTATTAATCAAATTTAGTATAAAGATTTATCCATGAATATTCTGCATAAAATTGACATTACGTTTATTTTCGTTTCGATAACGACAGTGTTTCATACTCCAATGATTTCATATTTTATTATATTTTTGTATTCTGATGGAATATTGAATTTTGACATCATTTCTGAGTCAGCGTAACATCAACTTTTATGTCAATTCCGGAATACATATAATTGATATTTATTTATAATTAACGAAGTATTGCGATGTTACAAAGAATTCACATCATTATATGTTATGTAAATGTACGTATCATATTGGCGCGTTAATGAATAAAAAGTACATTTTACTATTTACATCATTCTACGGAAGTAGATATTTGATCATATACAAATTAATTCTTTTAATATATTTTTACTACTGGAAATTTACAAAAAATAAATTGTTTGTTTCTGATTTGTTATTTTGCCATTAGACTTTCAAAGAGAAAAAGCATTTAAATTATACAAAATTATTACTTTTTACTGTGGGTTGAATAGTAACCGAAATCTAACATTCCCATTTTTTTTAATTCCCCTTTTTCATTTCAATAACTCATAAAATAAGTTAACCCACCCTTTTACCCCCTGTAACTTATACCTATGGCAACCCCTCCACCCCCACTGCATGAGGGTTGGTATATGTTGTGAAAAATGTGTCTCCTCCTCCTCCTTTTGGAATAATTTTCCATGAAAGTGGAAATGGCTCAGGGCAGAGCAAGCGAGGTGAACGTCGTGGCTTGTCTGCAGCAGCCCACCAAACCGGGACGTCCCCTGGCACTTTGGTGGTGCTCCTATACACCGTGAACACTACAGTAGTTTGGCGGGATTAACACGCAGGGGCGGTTAGTATGAAATGAGTTTGGGGATTACTTCTTATTTAGAAAGGTTCAAATTTAAAGTTATTTGGATCATTTTGTTGTAGTCTAACCACAGAAAATAAAACTTGACTCTTTGAATTATTGTTGAGTTTAAATTAATCTGATTTAATTTTAAAATTGAGTAGAAGTTGTATTTTTTTATAAAGAACTACTCTTTGTCTAGTTACTTATTGTGATGAGTTTCGAGTTGATCCATTGCTTTCAGTAAATTATATATTGTCAATATTTTTAAGATTTACTGGTTTGCTTTCTTCGACATTAATTTTTTTAAGAAAATAGAACGTGTAATGAAATTCTAAGCTCCAGACTCCCAACTATAAGTTCAAAAATCAATTTTATAAAAGTTAAGGCATTATTTTCTAAAACAAGGTGAAGATTACATATTTACCAGAACAAATCAGCATTTTAAATAACTTTCTTACAGACAAAATAATCTATAAAATAATGTCCTAGCTGATCAAATAATAAAAAATGTAATGAGATTAAATCGTCTGAATACATCAGGAGACCAGGAGTAAAAGCTTAAATCCTTGAAACTTCCGCCACTGCGTCTCAACGGGGATACTCTGAAAGACCAAACGAGTGTGCTGATCTTTCCCCAAAGTGAGGCAGCCCTTAAAGGGATATATGATCGCTTTTGAATTTTTAAGGTTGGTAATAAAATATGGCTGTACCGATTATTACCGTGTTAGTTCCACTCGCCCGGCGGAATAAAGAAAAAGGATTTACGTAAAATAGGAATTATTTTATATGCTATGGAGTGAATAGGAAAGTGAAGCTCCTGGTATTGGAGATAGGGACATATATAATAGTTAAATTCACATAAGTTGGAGACTGAAAAAGAGGATTATAAACACTATGTAATGCTATTCTTACGATCTCATTGTTCTTTATATATTATTTAATTATTCAGTATTATTAAAATCAGTATTTTCTATCGTATATTTACTTTATTGATTGAAGGTCTTCTGTTTCAAATGTGAAAACTTCGTGATATCACTGATTACATTATAACAGTATGAAAATTTCTCATAACTCAATTACATACAAACAATGCTGTACAAGTTTCAATTCATTCATTCCTTTGCTTCAGGAAAAGAACTTTACTCTGAGTGCATTAAAACTTTTAGTAGTGGAGAATGAATATTTCTTTCGTCATCTGTATTGAACGTTCTCTTACAGAATCAATCACTTGATGTAAAATATGTTCTGTTTTCAGTTAATGATAAACTCGATGAGTCAATATTTTGAACAGATGTTATATTTTAGGGATTTTCTACATTAAACCTCTCTGTTGCTGTACAGTCTGTTTTTCTATTTATTTAAATCTTTTATAATTCCTCATTTCCAGTAATCCTATACTTAATAATTCTATTTCCTTGTTATCCACAAGTGTTGTACAGATTAGGCACTTAAGTTATTAGGATTTCCAACTTTACATATTTTCCTTAGCGTTGTTATTAGTATATAGGTATAACGTATACAGCAGCGGCGTAGTCTTTAATAGTTCTTTATGAATGTGAGTTAAAGAAGGCAAAAGGAATTTTTTTATTATTGGCTTATTGTAAAATGTGGGAGTTGAAGCACAAATTCTGATAGCATGACTGCTTTCTTTTTGTCCACGTAAAATCAATTTTGAAAGTGACACCCCCTTTC
>JAQIWE010000052.1:0-37269 GCA_034698565.1 Campodea plusiochaeta
GTAAGAGGGGGGTAGGAGGCAAGAGACGAGAGAGGAAAACATGCGGCTACAAAAGAATCAGTTCTTCTTTACTACAGCATGCAAACGGTCTTATTACTTCTATAGAAGCAGAGAGAGATAAAGTCATTTGGTGATCTACATTTTTTCAAACAACTTTTGGAAAAATCTTCCTTTCAAAGAAATTCATCAATCATCTCACTACATTATTTGGTTTGAGGTCAGTCAATTTCAACACCTTTACTTTCAATAGTTTTCTTTCTGTATTTTCTTACTATTTTGACAGCTTTTGTGCGAGTGATTGATTGATCACCTGTATGTTCATTCTATATGTCAAGAGCTCATATTATATTCAATTTTATTTTGTGGATTTTTATTTATTTATTGGCACTTATTGTTTGTAATCTTTCCTTTATTGGTTCATTGCTTTCACACCAAGATATTTTGGAATGCAGCAGGTTTTGTATTTTGTATGATAACTGTCATCTTTTTATTAAAAAAAACTTGGGCCGATCAGATTATGTTTGTTTCAGCCAGTTTAGGTTGGTATTGATAGGAAGAATTTGTATAATCCAATATAGGAGTGTAACAATAAGACAAATAAGAACGACAATGCAGGCATTATAACATATGGGAAATGTCGCTGAATGCAACTGATATTTCGTTACATTTTTAATTATCAATATGTTGTAGATACTAGCTATAACGTATATAAGTTAACAGTATGACGCTTTTTTATAGAAATACTTAAACTATCTTTAAATCTAATATTTGATTAGCAACATCTTCAGATTCACTGTAAGTTGTCTATCCTACAGGAAAAGGCATCAACTACTTAAATCTCTTTTGCGCTTTTGTTCGTACTTGATAATATATTACATAAGATGATTGCACTGTATATGAACGTTGTGCTTATACTATTTAGGAAGGCATCGGTCCAAATTATGTGTCAAGCATGAAGCAAAATAAAGCGACAATTTGATGTCTTTGATAATGCATATTCTTCGTTAAAGGATGATATATAAAGTATTTTTTTTTCTGAGATACACTGAATACGCTAGAAAATAGTATCGCAGTATTCAGATTTAGAATATTGTAATGAGGTGAGGGAATTGATTTTTTTTTGTTATGTATTATCTTTTTTACCAACTTTTGATGTATCGTGTAACAGAAAAAAAATTCAATCTAGAATTAACAATGTTAAATTTGAATTTTTTATTTTAAATTCTGTGTTATTTCTATAAAAAAATTATAGACGTTAAAATAGGTTTATTAATTTGTAAAAAAAAAATCACAATAAGTTTCTTTCATATAGTACTGTATTGTAAGTTTTGAATCTATTTGAAATTTTCATTACGCATTAAGTTATTAGCAGTAAATAAAGATCAAATGTTAAAATGAAAAATACATTTATACACACTATAATCAAACCGCTTGCGTAATGTTTATTGTTCACCTACCAGGGAAAACAAATTTACACTGCTGATTTAAATACAAATATCAATTTTTTGACAAATTATTAAAATTCAGAACTTATTATTGAGAAAAAATGTTATTCTGTTATAGTACTCAACACGTTTGAATGATAGTTTTTTTTTATTATGAATTATAAATATTTGAGTTCAACTGAAAATTTCACCATTGAAATTGTAGTTATTTGGTAGCAACAACAAAAGCTGTCTTATGTTTCAGAGATAGTAATAAATACAATACACTCACAATGATTCGATGGTCGAATTTTGAAATGAAAAAATAATGTTCATTAGACGTTTCAGACGATAAAGTTCAGACATTGTTACAAATAAAAAAAAAAAGAGATTTTACAAAAACAAGTGATTTTTATATGGAAAAGTAAAAGCAAATGAAAAATTCTATACCTTTAAATAAATACATACTTTTTTTCTAATCTCCCAGTATATTAATTCGCAACTTATTTACTACTGTAATTACTCCAGCATCAACCAGTGGTTTGTGTTTACTGGTGTTGAGACTTGAAATAAGTATTAAGTAGTAACAGATATTTAAATAATTGTTATTAACATTAGCTATTGAAAGCGTCTACACAAGAAACAATAATTTGATATAATTTCAATAATTAAAAATATATATATATATATTATTTTATCTATTTTATACGCGCTAAATCCAACTCCCGCCCGTCTAAAGTACTGGTATATTAACGTAAATAAAATAGCACAGCGGTCAATAATCCAGCATTCTCAACTTCAAATATTTAGAACTTACGGCGAAAGTATAGAACAATAAAAACTGTATTAGATATGAGAAACTATTGTAACGTTCTGTTCTCTGAGATTCCAGACGCCTCTTTTTGCAATGCTTGGCATGAGTCACATGGCATTTCTCAAACAAATTTACCATCTCCTACTTCAAGAGCAACGAAAAAAGATCACCACTCAAATATCCCCGTACGCACTTGTCTTGTCTCGGTCAGGATCGCAATTACCTACTATGTTGCTAAAAATAACTCTAGACAATAGAGTTAGACTTTTCAGGTATATTTCTAATGAGTTAAAAAGCTCTATATGCCATCAGGCCTGTAAGAATGATAATTCAGTTACTGAATCGCAAAAAAAAAAAAAAAAAAAATTATTAAACAACCAGCTCATTATTCTGTTATTGATTACTTTCTGTTATATATTAACAAAATGTTGATCAGGAGCCATTTTTAATTTGCTTTTAATATTGCTCAGAATGTCAACAGGATGAAGACATATTTTCGAAATTTTTATTACAGAATGGATACGCGGATGATTATAAAAGATATAATTATTACGAATTAAAGGATATTTCGTAACTCCTTCAAATTTAACATAAAACTGTCTGATATTAACTTTTAAATTCTGAAATGAAATTGTCACAAATGAACTCCTTGCATGAAATGATAAATTCCTATATAATTATGCTGCTATGTAAGTTAATTATTTGTAAGTGATCTTCACTCAATCATTGTTGCATTCTTTTTATGATAATTTATTAAAAATTACTTTCAGATCGATGATTCAGGAACATAAACTCATTAGATTATGCGGCGGTATAGACTTCTTTTATTGGCGATAAACTACGACGTAAATAATATTGAATTACCATCACTAAAATATTAGTTTATTTAACATTATACTATTGCAAGATAATGCAGGTTGCAATTATTGCCAATCACAATAAATTTACACTAAAACATTTACTAGATTCTGGAACATTTGAAATTGAAGGTCCACGTCCTGCTGCTGGAATGCTATCAACATAATAGATTTACACTATTGTATAGGTACTGAGAAACTTTGAATTTCCCATTTATTCTTTTTAGTTGCTCATTAAATTCCTCTTGCGAGTAATATATGAAGTGTTGAAGTAGTTCTGTGTATTCAGAAGTTATTAATCTGTAAGTTTGCCAAACATATAGCGGATGACAAACTCTACATGTATGCAAACATGTGGAGTCACTAAGAATGTTGGAATACTACCGGAAACACATTTTTAGATTATTATTCCAAGAGGAATTCCTCTTCTTATTTTTTTTTACTCTTGTAAAAATAAATAAATGGAAAGGTTACGATTGATGAGGTTGTTCAAAGAAATTGTAAATTTAAAGTACTCTAATGCAGAATTGTGCAACTTGTGCACATATGGATACTGGTTGGACATTTCGTATATACATTACTTGCTTTTTAACCTTTTCGTAAAATAAATATGAAAACTATTCAAGTGTTTATTTTTATTTTTGGAATTTAATGTTTGTTCTTTTCGTTCTTTGATTTTTATAGCAGTACTTAGTAATTTGCACCACTTCTTATACACATACTCTCTTTTCTCACATAAGCATTCTTTCAAACGAAAATCTATGCTTCACTTCCGTAGTATAAATCGTTCATATGCGAACGGCGAATCAAGTTGGAGATAAACTTTCGAACTGTGTGCTGTATTGTCGATCTTTTATTGAACCTGAGTTTTTACAGTTCTTTTAACTCTGGGAAATCAGTATGGTAAAGGAACATATGCTTTTATAGATCTATATAGAGCTCTTAGGAGTTTTTGAATAAAAACTGCTCCGGTAGAATACAATTTTGCCGAATACCATTCATAAAAATTCTTGGTAATTATAATTTGAAGAATAGGACAATGTAAAAGTATCATTCTGAACACTTCAATTTTTCTTACGTTGCACAAGACGTTTTCCCAATACAATTTCACCATGACCTTTACATTGATTACCAACACTCTAAATTATGAGGAAAAATTAATGGATTTTAGATGGGATTAAACTAGTGAAGCATTAAACTCATCTCGTAAATAATCCTTGTGAAGCTGTAATAATAAGAACAGAACGTTTGAGAGCATTGGCAAGAGTAACATACTAACATTACAAATCTCATTTCTCACTGTCATTTCAACCTGTTGCTCATTAATGACAATGAAAAGAACATCTTCAAGTCAGCACTTTTAATATTTGCTGCCATTCTCAATCCTCACAACACTTTTTCACTAACACCCCCTCCCCTCCCCCTCTTTCGAATTCCTCACCCCCTTGCCCACCACCCGCTGTCTTCTCTCACTTCAGTTAACCACATCATATTTCAGAAGGTATCAGGTACATTACCTTTTGCTCTTTGCAACATTTGAACATAGTGATACTTGATGGGTAATTTAATAGCTGAAGATACTGTAATCGTCGATACATTTTATGTGCAGCAGCACACTATTGTTAATGCCTCTCAATATGTTCAGAATTGTATAGTAGGTTTTTCAGATTTTGTAACCAAATGAAGATAAGTTCTATTAACTAATATGCTATAACTGATGTACTGTAGTTTCATCGATAAAATATGAAAATAGTTTTCTTTCAGATTGGTTCAGTAGTCAGTGTTTTTAGTTTATCAAAAATTTAATATCGAATTTTTTTCATAGAATGATCGAAAAAAAATGATCAATATAGGATATTAATTTTGCAATGATATAATTATATTGGGTTCAGAAGAGTGCTGATCGAATCGACAATGCTTCATGAAGGTATTTTAGCTTCTGCTCTTCAAAATTATAATTATTCGTACTATTAGCGTCGAATTCATATTAGATTGTGCTTCATCGCTCGTTTTCTAAATCTTGCTCATGCACTTATCTGACTGCTGATTATTAAGTAAAATGTGGAAAAACTCTATATATACTGACACTAAAAATTTGAAAAATTCTTTAGTAAGCTCTCGTAATTAAGTTTTATGAAAAATATTATTGTTCTTTCTCTGATAATTAAGGAAGAATGTTCGAAAAATTATTACCAAAAAGTCACGAAACTGTGAGCTAAGTATTACTGAAGAAAGACAACTGTCCAATAAGAATATGAACTTAAAAGTAATAGCAAAACAAAACATTTTCAAAATTGACAAAAACAAAACATAGTACCCGAGAGGCAAATGAGTGAAATGAAATATATAGTATCATATCCCTTCCGAGGTATGTCCCACCTAGAATCCAAGCTTGGGCATCAAATGAATTAATGTTTTGGAATGACGCTTTAGCCTACTTTTTAACCGCATTCTTCCTCATGTGTGTGCGTCACAATGTTTCTGAGAAAATGGAATAGAGAATGAAAGAGAGAATAAAAGAAAGAATAGGAAGGAAGAAGGAGTGAAACAAATCTCTACAGTTATTTTCACGACGCTACATTCCAAAACATTTGCCAGAAACTAATTCAGCTTACACAACAATACATGAACAACTATTCAGCATTCTTATATCATTATTTACTGAATTTATGTCATTTATATGTACAAATTGATTCTTGCTCGAGAAATCAGAAGATTAATGTAATTTTTCAATAGATATTAGTATTATCACTGACTCGCTTTATTAATATCTGTTACAAAACATTTGGGCAATGCTTTATTTTCGAAGTTATTCTGATTCAATGAGAACATTTGTCACTTGTAAATCTTAGTAAAATAAATTTGATTTCAGCAATACTGGAATATTTAAATAGTTCGATAAGTAACAAACTTTTGTTGTACTAACAAATCAGCAAAGAATATTTTCATTTTAGAACAGGGTTGAACACCATCATTCAGATCAATAATTACCTTCCAAGACGATTCAATAAAATGTAACCTTTTACATCTAAGTAGAATGCATAAATGTTATGTAACTTGGTACAGCTAAGTAAACCAGAAGACAATGTCTTTTCATCATGACGGTTGACGGGTTGTCAGTGATATATAGGTAATACGATTAATTAATTACTATACAGTAGCATTATTAAACTCGTATTGGATTCAAATGTTTCTATATACGTCTATAAGATTGATTTACAAAGTTACAGATTAATTATGATATGATTTTCTGTTTGAAACAATTTTAACAATAGTTTAGAATACAGTAATGAAAGATAACTGCTCAACAAAAATAGGATATTTTTATAATTATGGCATAATTAAATAACTTTGGATTTATAAAAATAATTTTCTTACACTGTATAGATATGAAGATCCATATCAAATTAAACCTGTAATATTTTTCAGTATGACGTCCTATTTTCCTACACACAAGTCCCGTTTCAATTTTTTTTTCCCTATTGTACTCGATTCTCAAGGGACGTTTAATCTGTGTTGGAAATTGAGACTTCCCGCTGAAAAATAATGGACCTTTAACAATGAAAATGATAAATATCACCAATAAGACAGTTTCTCATATTTTGTTTTTCAATTCATAATATTACAAGCATCTGTGTACATCAGGACTCAGGAGACAGCTGATCAATATGACCAAAACTGATTCGTAATTGCAAAATATTCCAAGTTATATTGTCAACGAATAACTGTATTTGCTAATTATCTACTGTTTCAATTTGATTTTCTACCTTCCAAGTTATTCATCTATTTCTGAGATCTGCTCGTTATACAGTACAATATGTTTTGTTTCACCCTTTGTTAGAATACATGACAGCATCATAATAGGAAAGTAGAAAAGATTCATTTACATAGTTTGTCGTAGTACCTTTATCATCCAACATTGTGCTCTAAATTTAGTTTGGTGAGTGTATATAGGATAAGAGGACTTCCACGAGCGGAATATATCTCGACCCCAACGTAAGAGAGCGTAGATGTGCGTAGATGTTTTGTTCTACATTCCATTTCCATTTCATGCTCGTGTTGGAAGAAGTAAATGACCGTCTGAAGGTTACGTACAAATCTGAATCTGCTCTGTTCATCTTGGACGTATACGCAACATTCTTCATTTAAATTCGCAGACCTCTTTTTTTTAATGAGTAACTCGTGCTGCGTGTCTGCGTAGATTTTTTTTAATAGGTAAATTGAAGGTTTACAATGTTTAACAATGTACATAACCTTGAATGTTGCCAATTAATTTGTTGATTTATTCATAGGTGTTACTGCAGTGAAATATGTTGGAGAATGAGTAAGTTCTTCAGCCGTTAAAGAAGTTGCTCTAACTTCCCATGCCATTAGATGATTCTTTCCCTCTATCAATGTTATTAAAGTTCATTTATTAGAATAATATTATCAATTACAAAATGTTTTCTATTAAATAAATTGCAATCTCTATGTTACACTAACCTGTAGGTTTATCTTTTTGAATTTCATACTGGTTAAAAATTTAGAAAAGTTGTTCACTTTTTGGGCAACCTGCTTGTTTCTGATTCTTAATGCTAGATAATAATATTACTTCAAATGAAATATATATTTTTAAGTATATATAAGTTTGTAGGGGGAAGCGGATACATTAATTCAAATATCAAATTAAAATAATTTACTCAGCATATTTTATTATTCAAATCATAGTAACAAAATTATTCCATTCGAAAATTTACTTTTAAAACTATATAAACAATTCAACAAATTCCACACTGTTTTCTTATTTTTGAGAAGCAATTTTTCACTCCATGTATATAAGTCATAGTTAAGTGCGAGGAAAACTCAATCACATAATTATATGAGTCCTTTGAAACGTAGCCAGATGAAATATCATTTCCCGAGTCGTAGCTTCCAAGCTGTTGGGAAATGACTCACATTTGGCAGAAACTCTTTATCGGCTGATTCATTCCAAAAAACTTCTCTAAACACACTTTACTCAAATTTACGAATGGAAACAGGTTGGCTTTCCACAGCTGCTTATTGGTTCTCTAACATTTTCAGAATTCTTTTATTTTTACAACTGAAATGACCTTCTTTTTATCACAATTAATGAGTACTTAAATGAAGTTTTTAGTACGAATGTTGTAAATTATATTGCGCAAACTGCATGAAGTGCAGTTGATTGTGTTACAGTAATGTTGGCTTACTTGGCTATGACATGCTGCTGTTTTAACGTAATTTTATGTGGGTTCTATTTCATGAATGACAGGTTTCCTTGAATGAATTGTAGTTCTTTATCCGGCGATTCATTGAATAGTTTTCATTATTTTTGTATTGTTTACCATTCAAAATGTAATTCGGCATTGAATATTTATGATTATAATTTGAAATTGATAAATTTCTTCATCGTTTCATGCTGTGTAATTCCTGAAAATACTTAACAATAAGCACGAATAACATCTTCCAAACAACGTTTTGTACGCTTTCGTCGGTGTTTTGGGGGGATTGGGTCTATGATATCAAGAATTAAATAGAAAATATCCGTTAATTTTCAACTGCAAAGTCATTATCAAACTTTGCTGTAAAAATGAAAATTTACGGATTTTTTGTGTTAAATTTCTGAGATAGATCTCATAACACCAACGAATATTATGATCATTCAGAAAGGAAGCTTCTCCATATACAGTAGTTGTTTTAACGTAATTATAATTTTCTTATCTGCTCAAGTGCAATATGTACAGTGCAAATATATTCATGATTAATGCGTTGAGGAGTACAAATTAAAGACGAAGTAAGTGTTATAAAGAAATCTACTCGATCAATTTATTTTTAATCAAAATAGTCGATCGAATTTTTAACTAGATATTGAAGCTTGTTCATGGTTATTGTAACGTGTAAAGATAATATAACTGAAAATTTGAAAAATGAAGGCTCAAATGCTATGAAAATTTTAAGTTCGGTTATTCAATGTACTATTGAGAAAAATGCTGTGACTTTTCAGTGGATGATAAATATAATCAAATCAGTGGATGATAAATATTTAATTTAGAATAATTTATTTTGTTGAAGTTTCTTCTGATATTTTGAGGTTAATGGCTCTCCATATTTTGGATATTTGAGATTTGTGATGTCCATTTACATTTGTAAAGCAACGAAAGTGTGCTTATAACTCTTACAATAGAATCACATATAGTTACATTTTACTGGCAATAAGAATAAGTTTGAATAATGAAACGAATTTTTATATGAAACATTTTAACTTCACGTATTTAAAGGTTTATGAAAGAAGGTCAATGGTTATAACATTAAAAAAATGTATCGATAGCGAAACTGCATTTTCCAAGTATATAAGATGTTATGAATGAACTTTGAATGAACTCATATTCTACAACACAAATTAATGAAATGAAAAATGAACTTTAGTACTTATGGTAGTAAACAAACATCATTTCATAAATAAATTCATGACTGAATGAATGGATTTAATTCAAGCAAACACGTCTAACAACTGTAGTTACCACACCCCTGGTTTAAAGTCGACATTGATTTACTCGCATGCAATCATGCCTTTAAATACAAATTAGTCCCAATTCGTGCTGCTGCATTACATCTCATGTTTTCTTCTTTTTGTATACCCGATGACGTAAATGTCCTTGTGAAAGTCAACAAGTTACGCAGTTTCTTTTGTTATTTCCAAATGTCTTCTTATTCAAAGTGTCCTATCCTTTAAGACATATCTTTCTTCAGTGATT
Source organism: Campodea plusiochaeta (assembly GCA_034698565.1). Classification (NCBI taxonomy): domain Eukaryota; kingdom Metazoa; phylum Arthropoda; class Diplura; order Rhabdura; family Campodeidae; genus Campodea; species Campodea plusiochaeta. The sequence goes on from JAQIWE010000052.1 coordinate 9,848, forward strand.
AGCTAAGAGAATTGCCCCTTGTTTTTCCCCTCGATAGAACTTTGAGAGTATATTGAGCAGAACCTATCCCACGCTTATAGTTTGTGGCAGCATCAGCAAACTTCCTCTTATAATTTTGGGAGTAAGAGATGCAACGATAAACCTTCGTGTCACATTGCCTTTCCTCTCTTTTGAGAACAGTTGACGTTTTGTTCTCCCATTTGTTAGACGTTTGGACTATTGGTTTTCTTCATCTTTCAACAAGTGTAATTAGTATACTTTGGCGAAGTGTTGTTTTGTTTTAAACGTTCTCTGCCACTTTTTCGATGAATTCCAAGATTTCTTATAAGTTATCACCATCTCCAGATGAGTCATATGGTTTCTACAGGAGTTGGATTCTTGGGCAGTAAGTTCCAAAGGAATTGTTTACTTTTTTTTCGCTCTACTTGATCAGATGTTTCCGCATCTTTTCTAATTGTTATTCTTTCATAAGACATTTTGAAAGTGAGTGACTGAAAGGTAGCGGTGATTCTTATCGTCAAAGACTAACATTTCACTTATCTTCCAACTTTATCTGTTGGGCGAAAAACGATTTTCTTATCGCATTTTTATCTTTGCCACCTGTAGTATTGTATGTTGTTGGATTGGCAAAATCTTCTTTGTGATATTACAAAATATTTTTTTAACAACTTCTTGTGCTTATTTATTTTTCTATGATAATATTAGAATATTTGAAAGAGAACCCCTATATGATTTACTGATGTAATTTCTACCAACTTTCAAAATTTTATGAAGTGTTTGTTTAGATTCTAATTTACATTGTTTGTGCCAAATTTGTTTTAAGTACAGTGTTAAAGCAGTAAAATGTTAGATGAAGTGTGTTAAACAACATTTTTACTGCAGTAGAATGCTATCACTGTATAGAACCACAGTATAGAAAGCCCACTTTTATATACTGAGTGATAACATCAAAAATATATGCAGCATAATGATTTTTTATTTATCATACGGTGTTATAGAAAAAAGGAATAATAAAAATTACTTTATTACGAAAATAATTAAATATATAAGCTACTCCCATTTTATAAAAAGGATTCCATTCTTATTACCACTTCCTTGTAGAAAATCTTACGTTACGTATTCAAATAAAACGGAAAAAAACTTGTGAAGTCTTGACAAATGAAATAGTAGGGTAATGAGGCAACAGAATGCACTACGACAACTGAAAGCACTCACGCTTCAATTCCTTTAAAATGTTACACTTTATTAGTAGTGACACTCGTCTTCATAGTCATGGAAAAGACTTCATGCTATTTGTGTAGTAAGAAGTGATGGAATTTTAATTCTATAAAGATTAATTTAGTATGTTCATCCTTAGAATATATTCGAAGAGGAGACTGAACATATTCCTGCGACCTGTATGCTGTTAGAACAGGATCATGCAATAATGTTATTTGCCATCTTAATCAAAATACAAGGATCTATAGAAAATATTTTGACCATTTTAAAGAGTACTTTTGAAAATATATATTTAATTATGTAATATTAACAACTTGTTCAAATATTTAAACGTTGACATGAAATTGACGAACTCAGTGAAAGTATAGTTCGTAACAACCAACTCACAATCATAATGCATATGACTTGATGTGTATGTATGTGTGCCATAGGAATATTTCAAAATTAACACTAAAAGTTCATTATAATACCAAATTTCACTAGTTGAAAGTAGCATAATAATTTAGAGAAATAATTATTGAATTATTAAAATCAGTATATTTTAACTAAGCCATTAAGTTATATAATTTTTTTCATATTGTTTTGTTGACTAGCAATAGATCTTAATGTCACACTGTTACTTAAAACTCAAAACCAGAGTACGCCATTGTTTTATATTAAATAAAAAAAATCCAATAACTAACGTTCCCAATATTTTTCGTCTCTTTTCAGAAAGCCATACCGAGCGTACCTCCCCAACTTAACAGGCATGAAACCTGGAGAAGAGCAACAGCGTAACATAATGTTGGAACTCTCAGAAATAACTGATTGTCTTTATCTATCATCAGCCAGAGCAATCAGAGCAGCTAAACTGAAGGAATTGGGAATCACCTGTATAGTAAACGCTACAGTCGAACTTCCCAGTCTCCCTTTTGATAGAATGGAATACGTCAAAATCAGTGTTGATGACGCCCCATATTGTAATCTCTACAGTTATTTCGATGCCGTTGCTGATAAAATTAACGAAGTGAGACGCAAAGGTGGTAAAACTCTGGTGCATTGTGTCGCTGGAATCAGTCGTTCAGCGTCACTCGTAATCGCTTATCTCATGAAATATGAAAGGATGACCCTTCGAAGAGCTTATTATCATGTGAAATCACGAAGATATATCATTCGACCAAATCACGGTTTCTTCAGACAGCTTATTGATTTCGAAAGGAGACTTTTCGGAATGGAAACTGTTTCAATGGTACCAAATGCAGCTGCAGGAATGCCTATTCCTGATGTGTATGAACATGAATATCAGAAAACCTTACGTTTTCAGCAGAAATACACACGTCAATCAATGGTTCCAAGGGTGTTAGTTTGTGGTTCTTCTAATTAACTTTCTTTTTTGAACTTTACAAAAAATTTCTCCAATATATATTTTGTGTTAAAAGTATATTTAATATCACAAGAAACTTGTAGCACTTGTGCTGATATCCAGTGTGCTTATACATATATATAGTGATATGTGTTTTTTGAGTTTGCGTATTCAAATATCTATTTTGCACATCTCTGAAATATTGTTTTTCAACGAATATATTTTTGTTAACTATGGAAAGTTTTCTGATTATAAATTATATCCAAATTCATATTCCAACATGTATATTGTTTTCATTCAAAAGGGGCCATGTTTTCACTCTGTCATATAGAAATAAAATCTGTAATCCATCTCTGACAAAAAAAAGGTTAACAAGAAATGAAATCTTAAAAAAGAAAGAACCGATTTTCATTTAGACAAGGAAGTTCCTGTTCATTCATCTTTGGCAGATCTAGTTGTTATTACGTTTCTCAGAAAAGAAAAAAAAGTGGGTTAGTAGATCTTTTTCAATTCAAAACAAACCAGATAAAAGTTTTCCTCAAATCCTAAATACCAACTGATAATTCTGGCATATAACTCCATGAAGGAAGAGACTAAAGAAACAACATTCCTGAACCGGTGCCAGTCACCAGTATACGATGATGAAATATATTTCATGATATTTCATGCGATGGAAGGAAATAGGGAGGGAGATGGGGGGGGGGGGGGGGTCAGAAAATAAGATAGAACACAATGGTACCGACTATTGATTTCGTTTATATACTTCCTTTACAAAAGTAATCGAATATCAAGGGCAAGCTATGTGAATTTAGTATTATACTACTAAACTCTCTAAATAACCTTCAATATTCGAAGATTATTGTGTTTATTAGGAGTTATTATTATTTATTAGTATGGCATGTAGCAACTTTATTCAGTAAATTGTGTTTCGTCTCGCCAAATGATATGCAGTGATCAATATTTAATTTACAGAACATGTCATGGGGAATTATAAAACTGCCGGTTGCATTTTTCAAGATCAATTTTTCAATTAATTCTGACTTATGAGTTCTAGATGGAGTTATTAAAATAATTAAATTTCTTGTTTTTATTTTTACGAATAAAATAAATAGATTAAATCAAAACGAGATGTATAAATTTTGCAACGCATATTTTAGAGAAACCTATTTATTTCAAACGAACGTTTTTATGCTTCAAATTTGTTATGAAAAACACGCGCATTACTAGTTTCAAATTTCCTTATACTTGAAAAGTATGTAATCAGAATAAAACTATTCCCAGGAAGAAAAAATGAATAAATTGCTTTTCATGTACGCAAACTTGAAAGTTCGCATGGCATATTATGTAATGATCTTTAAGAATATAGATTATAATAACGTTCTGAATATATGTTACGTAATTCTATGAGCTTACACAGCCTGTTTCAAAAAGACATATGTCAAAGAATATAAAAAGGCAATTTGATGAGAAGATTCAGTTTAATCTTGACTTTAAATATTATATTTATCTTAAATAGATCTTCACAATTTACCTAACTTTCTGAAGCACTACACAGCAAGAGGCCTATATAATTATATCAGTTGAAATGAAGAGTTTGTATAGAAGACTCGTTTTCTAGCTATTAGCTGATTTCTTGAAGGTAGGAGTAAAACATTAAATTGCCTTAAAATAATTTTCTGACTAACTTTATTTTGGTACTTTATAACAATAAGAAAGATGCCCGTTAGTTATTTTATGTTATAATTTATCATTTTGAGAGTCGACAAGGTTTCACATTTTAGAAGTTTAGAATGAGGATAATAATATTACTAAAGGTTATTTTATGTAGGAAAGAAGCAACTAATAGTTTATTACATGATTTACAACGAAGACGTCATTTTTCCACCAATGGAAATAAAAGTAAGAAAGTTGTTATTCATGCCCTATATACTGTGATATAAGATATTTAACAAAATAAAAGAGTGCTTATCTTCAATCAAATTATGAATTAAAATAGCTAGAAATTATAATAATGCTATTTAAAACACTTAAGTAAAATAATTTAACAAGATCTTTTATCTGTAAGATAAAAATATTATTTAACTTCTAAAAAAATGTAAATGGCCCATATTCATTGGTTAAAATATAGAGCCATATAAAAGAATGATGCAAAGCTCAGTAAATTTGTTTCTGGGATAAATTTATAGTTTCACCCCACACTGTGAAATGAATATTTTTAAAGCTTCTAACGGTTTTATTTTTAACCTTTATTAGACCATATCCAAAGAAAAAAAAGTTCAGACACCTTACAAAAATGGTCAGTAAGAGATGACATTAATAACTTCGTAGAACAGGAAGTATACTGTTTTACCAGCAAAGCAGGTATAACAATATCATATAGTTCTTTCGTAATAACAGTATTTCTATATTTTAAAATGAACAGTGTCACTCTGAACAAAAACAAATTTAGTATCTATAACTAATCCAAATCTACTGTCAAAGCCCGCTAAAACACATGTTCATTTGATTGTCCAATACTCATTTACAACTGAAAAATCATTTACAACTTTACGAGGAAAATTTAAAATCAACCGAAACAACCAAACCAAAAAGAGCGCCAACCAAGAGTAAAATCCACTCGTTACCAAAACTAGTATTTCCTCTTCCACTCCGAAATAATATCACCTTTTCTTAATTCACATTTCATGCGCTTTCCTTCTACCAGGAAACGAAAATATACAAGAAGGGGCCACACGAATCAACTAAACTATCAAAAGGATTCTCCCCCGTTCAATCGACTTTTTAACAGTCTCGGGATAACCTTACCTTGCGCGTCATTTAACTTTTCATTCAGTTGGAAAAGTGCACAACCGGAACTTACAACGGGAAGTAAAAGTTTACAAATATTTCGAATGAAATTGTTTGTCATGTTTTGTGTTGTTTCTTCGTGTTTGGGTTCTATTACGTGACAACTTGAGTTAACCTGAACGACAGGTGCACTTTGAAGCAGGAAAAATAAGTTAGTGATTAGTTGTTATCAATGGATATGGCTACTAAGGAAGAATTTGAAATACCAGGTAATACTCTCGAAACTTCTCTTGACCATTTTTACCTCAGTTGTAATATATTGTAAGTTTTATGGTCGTGGATTTGAGTAATTGAGTGTAATTGCAAAATATCGATTAGAAAGTATCACTGCACGTTTGCGAGGTTTCCTTTATTTCCAAGCAACGAGTGCAATGACCAAATAAATGTTACCTCAGATAACTATCTGCCGAAGGACAGGTTTATATATACGTTATACTGCGCGTTGCTTCTTACGCATTATTATTATTATACGGTTATATTATCATTGTAATTTTATATGAGATTCAGAAATAGGAATCCAATTATAAAAAATGAAAATAATACTGGATGCATAGGAGTATAAGACTATACGACCTCTATCCAGTTTTTTGTAATTATTTCATATTTTTAACTAATGTGTACGTCACATCTTAACAAATTAGGTTCTGTCGTAATTAATTCATTTTCGACGTGATCCATAATTTTTCACTGTAATACAAGTTTGTTGAAGCGTCCGTGCTGTAATTACACTATAAATCGATACCAATAAAACAGTTCTATTTGAAAGGATTTACATTTTACTTTATATATCACTCTTCTAGTATATATTTTCATGGTTATGTCATTTAAAGAAACGAATGGTTGAAAAAACTTCTCTTCGACCATGTTTCTTTTATTCTTTAAATATAATTATGTTCCATGTCTATCATGTTTGAGCTCACGACATTGAAATTATTCGGCATAAGCTACAATTAAGCGTTTTAGGAATAAGGTTTCAATTCTCAAAATATAAAATAGTTTTTTCTTCAGTATATGATATAACATCAATATTCAATTAGAAGTTTTGAACTGAAATTTACAATTAATCAGAAGTACCTTTGATGTAAACTGTACCAAAGACATCTATTTATTAAAAGAGGAAGTAATGAAAAAGATCTCTCTTTTTGGGAATGTAAATATCAAGAAATAAGCAAGCAAGGTAGTATATGAGGAACCACATTTCCGAATGAGTAGGTGAGTTATTACACTGGTATAAACAGTATTTACTTGATTAGTAATATTAAGAGCATTAATAACTTTTGCGGAAATGACTGTTACACACCATTTCTTTGCGAAAAATCCTGAATTACAGTACAATATAGTAGCAGATACCTGTAAATATGAAAAGTAATTTGTAAATTGTAATCTTTTCGACAAAAATGTTTCAAATATCATAAAATATGAGAAATAATTGAACTAATATTTTTCTGTACCATAATGTCATCATGAAGGATGAGAATCTGAGGGTAAATTAAATGAACTATTCAATTCCATTTTGAATGTTTATTCTGATGTACTATTCAAAAATGTTATATGAAAATCCATATAGATAGCCAAGTTGCATATTGAATTCCGTAATGATATTGATTTTTAGTCAACGCACGTCTTATACCTTGCCGGGCTAAATATAAACTAAGCTGTTGACTGTGGATAAAAATGGAATTCCTGTAAGGAAATAAATTGATCTATTTTTATTGCTTTGTTCCAAAAACTTCCTATATACCAACAGACGTGCAATGTCATATGATAGTCTATATAACTTGCAATATAATGTCATGTTTAATAAATGAAAAGAAATCCGTAGGCTACTGTTCACGTCATTCAAATTTCTATCAAGACGAAAAATCTTCGCAATTTTAGTGTTAATAAACCTCCAGACAATAAAGTATATAATAGCACTTCAACATTGTATGTGGTTATAATATTTATATAGTTGAGCGATAATTACGCCCATTTCCTACAACTATAGAAAGTTTACCATGCAATAAGTATAGAGAAATACAACACGTTGAATAATTGACTACATTATTGCTGAAGTACAATACAGTTTCTTATATTGCCCTCACAAGTTCAACACAGAGCGTCGAGTTCACATAACATTTTATGGAAAGTTATCGAAGAAATAACATTTAATATTGAAGGATTAATCTGAAATCGAACATTTTTCAAGAAGTAAGGTGTATAGTGTGATGTAGAAAGAAGGTGTGAAAAGTGTTTGTGCAAGACGTGTTTTTGCTTTTCTGTGTGCTTTTTCAGAGTCATTTTATTAGGAGAATTATGTTAATTCAATATAATGCACTTCAGGAATTGTATTGATCATCAGTGAAATGGTCGTTGTTATTTATAGTGTGAATTAATTTCTTCTCTTTTCTAATCAAGTAATTCTTTTATTTATCATTTTTATTTTTTTGCTAATACGTAGCAAATCATCAATGAAAATACAAAATATTGTCAATATTTCAGCCAAGACCCTTAGCTTTTATCAAGACATTAAATACATTAACAAATAAATCACATTAAGTGCATAGTTTGTTGATGAGATTATTACAATTTGAAATTGGTCTCATCTCATCAACAAACTATGCACTTAATGTTTATATTCCTTTCAACTACTGTATATTTATTTGTAAATGTATTTAATGTCTTGATAAAGCTCAGGGTATTGGCTGAAATATTGACAATATTCTGTATTTTCATTGTGGATTTGCAACGTATTAGCTAAAAAATGATAAATACATATGAATCTATTTCTCTCTGAAAGAATATAATTCTTTTATATTAATATAAAGTAATGTAACTATTATAACAACATAAAACCAATGGCATGATTTTCTTTGCTCTTTCATTTTTCTCTATTGTGCTATTCTTCTTACTTCTTTCTCCTTGCTCCTCTCTTATACTAGTTTCTTCATTTAGCTGAACGAAACACCGTAGGAGAGAATTAAGTGCTCAGTTATTAAAAACATTTGAATTCTTTGACATCTCAAACTACAGGAAACTTTTACGATTTCAAAAAAAATTTAAAAGATACAAGAAATTATAACAATTGTGATTACATAAACTCTCCAAATAAAAATACAAGCCAATGGCGAACTTACTATTTTTTTTCTCGAAAATCCTTAACTTGTGAGACGCAAACCACCTTAAAGTTTGCTTCAATAAATTATCCTCTATAAGACGGAAGCACAATATATATATATATATAAAAAAAAATGAAAATAACCAGTTAATTCTCGAAATTGCGAAATTAAAATTCTGTTTCTGACTTTCTTTCAGTTCCCATGATATAAAAACATTAATATAGAAATACGATCTACTCCGATTTAGATCATATAGGCATATAGCACAAAATAAAAGATATGATAAAATTAAGTTGCAATAAAGGGTTTTTGAAACCAAACACTTTTCTTCAAAAAAATGCAATATATTTCAGCACCTACGTGGTACCGTCATCAGGCAAATAGATTTACAAAAATGTTATAAACGTAGGTGCTGAAATATATTGCATTTTTTGAAGAAAAGTGTTTAGTTTCAAAACCCCTTTATTACAACTACATTACGAATAAACCAAGAAGTTTCCATCTATATAGTAAAATTAAGTTGCGGCATGAAGGATTGCACCTAAAAAAAAAAAAAAAATACTGACGTATAAAATTGATTGATTTTACGTCACTGAGAAGTGACACATTTCTTACACTCGAATAATAATTGCATTTTTTTTAACTTTCTGCATCAATAAATTAATCAATTCTGACATTTTTACAACGGAAATCATTTTTCGTCTTCGGAAACATCAATAAGAGAATTCTCCACTTAAATTGTTTGTCCACAGAGGAATGAGAAAAGTTGTAAGCTATTGATAGTATACTGTGCCAAAGTATAGTGCGAATATTTTTAAAGTTCAAAGCTCTGTGGCATCCTGTTTATATTAACAGTTTTATGTGTTTTCAAAACATACATTGATTTACCACTTTTTTAATTTTCATATATGCCTCAAAAGGATAATAAAAATTCTTGAACTCTTCAAAAATCCACTTACTAACAAAAAGTATCAATGACTGACAGATTTGAATAATTTTCTTGATTTCAGAAACAGGTGCAGTTTTCACGTTTGGAAGAAGTCGTTTTGCTGATAATTCACCTTCCAAATTCTTTATAAAACGAGATCCAGTTGTTGAAATTAGTTGTGGTGATGAACATACAGCTGTTATAGTGGGTGAGAAACAGATTGTCTGATGAAAGAAAGCTTTTCACACATTTTCATTATTTTTTTCTGTTTTTCAGAAAGTGGTCGCCTTTTTGTGTTCGGTTGTAATGGATGTGGTCAGTTAGGTCTTGGTCACACAAATACAATAAATAAACCTAGTTGCAATAAAAGTAAGTAAAATAACATTCATAGATTATTATTTATATTTTGAAAAAGCAATAATAAAGTTCAATCTTTTTTGCAAACACATCTCTAAATGCATTGAGTTCCAATAATAAAAAGTATTTTGTATTCAGGAACTAATTCTATCTTTGACCGCATTAAAAAACTTCTCTTGATCTTTGGAATTGGAATACATGAAAACTAAAGTATTTTTATTTGATAAATTCACTATAAAAAATTCTGATATTCTTCTGTGAAAATAATTGAATATGATTATAAATTATGATTACGATTTCATATATAAATGAATGACAGCAAAATGCATTTCTAGATAATTTATGGTCTGTACTTTAAGCACTGCAGAAAATATTACTCGAAGTGATAAATTACACCACAATATGGATAATTTTTCCAAGGGATGAAATCATGCATTAAGCAGCGACTGTCTTAAATGAACTGTATTAGTAGAAAGTCATAAATTTTACTGTTCTGATGTGTTCAGTGTTCACTAGCAATATAGTATATAAAAAATTTGAATAATCCTTACTAACCATACTATATATTTCAATTGTTTCAGTTCTAAAACCAGAGAAAGCTCAACATGTTGCATGTGGAAAAGAACACACGATAGTTTCAACAGGTAACTTCACAATCATATTACAGCAGTTACTATTATTCTGTAGTAAAATATGTTGAAAATTTTGTTGTATTCATTATTATTATATTTACTTTCAACTACAGTCGGTTTAGTTGATTCTCAATAGTTTGTTTTATTCTTATAATAAGAAATTAATCTTTCCTTCATACAAAAATTCCTGTCTTGAAGGCACCTGAAGTCTTTCTAAATTCACGAACCTCAGCTTATTTCTCAACGACCTGTACCATTGAGAGATAGTCTCACGATTAATCTGCACCTCCGACAGTGTGAACCACAGGTTACCCATTTAAATAAAAAGTTGCTATAAATATCAGGAGTCATATTAAAGATTTCTTTTTCCTCTGGCGCAGTGAAGGCTCAACCTAAGCTTCAAAAACATACAATCAGAAGCTTTCCGACCAACTAAGATACGATGCCATAAGAACAATGATATAACATTTAAATCATCTCAATCTCATTTTCATATCCAAATGATCATACAACTGCAACTACGTCTCTCATTTCAGCAAGCGGGCGTCTATTTTCCTTCGGTAACAACAGTGAATGTCAACTTGGAATTGGTGAAGGTGAAAATCGTGGTGACCCGGTAGAAGTAATAGGAATAGAGGAGCCTATTCAACAACTGGCTGCAGGATTTCATCATTCCTTGGCGCTCACAGGTAAAAGATATTTTAAGGATTGTGTTTCGTAATCATCACTTACAGCACATTGCATAGAGATGCGTTTGTGTTGTTTACAGTTCCTATTTCTTGTTGGTTATAGGGAAATACTTTCGAATTAGTCACAGCTCACACGCGGTGCACTAAATGGAATAGAGAATTAGAATATTAGTACATCAGGGGATTTCTTTCTCAACATTTGACATTCCTTGGGGTTGGGAGGGGGGGGGGGTGTTGTATGTGTAACTAATTTGAAGTGACAATTTTAGACTCAGATGATCTATTCTTAATCACAGTATAATATTATTGTTTATCTTTCCAATTTATAAAAACAATTAATATATATTGTACAATGATTAATGATAGATAAAAAAATCAGAAAACTTTTGACTTACCTACAAATATTTTCGCATGAAAACATATCCAAAAATTTCATTTTCTTTTAATTTGAATAAAGCATGAAAATTAATATAATCAGTTGATTGTACTGCATAGGATTCAATTTATTTTGCAGAGAGTGGTAAATTATTTGGCTGGGGTTCAAATGCTGATGGACAGTTAGGTTTAGGTCAACTTGTTCAGAATACTCCTGTACCTACGCTTATAGCAATACAAGAACCTATTAATTATATTGCAGCAGGATATTATCATTCAGCAGCAGTTACAGGTAAGAAATAATAAATGCTTAATAGGATGGAGTTTATTTTACTTGTTATTGTTTAATTGGATAGACTTTATTTTATTTAAAATATTTAGAGCTGTTTGGTTCTGTTGAGGATCTTCTTAATTATTAATAATAGGCTTATTCGCAACAAATATATCTTTTATCACTCGACAATTGTTTCGGCCTCACAGGACCATCATCAGGGCCTGAACAATAAAGAATTTATTTCTTTATTTTATTTCTTATTGTGAAATCTGCATAACGAGAAGTGATGCAAGGTGTTTTTAAAGTTGGTAATGGGAACTAAAGAAATAATGATTGAATTAAACTGAATAAAATTAGAGTAACTTTTCAACAGAGGATTGACTAATTCAATCGGAAACGTTTCTTAATTATATTATTGAATTCACAATGTTTTTTTGATACTTAAATTCAACAGATATCTGTTTTTGATTTCGTATATGCATTGCCTGAACTGCAGTATAATGTTACTGAAAAACACAAATAGAGATCTATATATACAGACTATTAACTTATTTGTTGAAATTATCGAAATATTTAAATTAATAAAATTTATAATATAGTGGTAAGTGAGTTATGAATAATGCTAAATAAATATTTGCCGAATTATATCTGACCAACTTTTGCCGAAATATTTATAATGGGTGTCCAAATAAAAGGTTGGATTTTGATTTCATCACCATTTTGTGGCTGTTTATCAGAACATTATCATATTTGACATTTGTTATCTAGAGACCTGGAGAATTTATTATGCAACGTGGCAGAACAATAGAACCAATGAAAGCAGCGCAAATCTTTAAAATAGAACTTTTGCCTATGTTCTGAAAGCGGCTTTTTTCGTGTAATTTTGCTAATCTACGAAATCAATTTTTCTTTTGATCGCATATAATAACGTTACTAAAATTTTTACACTTTTAACTTTGGAGAGTACTGTTTATGTGAATACTATGAAGACAATCAATGAGCTAAATCAATAATATTTCTGTAATTATACTCATTAACTTATGTCAAAACAAAGAGGAAAATGAGGAAAAATTGATAAAGACAACGGCCGCCTGGGGGTGCAACCACGGAGGATAATGAGCTTATATTTGATTCCGAAAATATTTTCTAGGTTTCTATATAACAAATGTCAAATATGATAATGTTCTGATCAACAGACACAAAATTTTGAATTGATGATGAAATCAAAATCCAATTTGGACACACTTTAGTACACATTGTAGTGAATAATTATCAATGTCAGCTGAATCCCGTCCGAAAAAAGGTCAATATGTCTACAAACTTTGAATTTATAGATACTAATAAAATTAAAATAAAAACTCCACCGTCTGATCTTCAATGTTCCTGATACATTCGAGCTTTTATTATTTACAAACCATTATTGACATTTCTCATCTATTTTTTATTCTAATGTCATACATTTACTAGTGTACCCATTATCACAGTGCTTTTTATATGAATATCGATTAGTAAGCTGTTTCGTAATAAGTGAGTTAGGGCATCCGTCTTTAGTAATATATTTCGCGCTATTGATCTAAAGTAGGGAAATGTATACGCCTTTCATATACGACACACTCTCATGTTCAGAATATATTTTTACGTGATACTTCAATAAGGAAATACAGGAAAATTACTTTCAATGAAAGAAAGAGTCAAAATGTCTATACGATTTATTTTCCACAATAGATTTTGTGGGATTTGTCTTTTCACTCTGATAAAAAAGGATTTTAATGTTCAATTTATTTACTCAGTTTTGTTGAACAAATTAAGTTATTGACTTAAAAATTATTATTTTTTTTTTGCCGCTTTCTGAAAAATTGATATTTCAATTCGCAATGATACCTGAATGTAGTCTATTTAGTTGATCCTTTATGTCCAAACTAAATATCTATCAAAGGGTTTAACCATAAGTTTTAAATGATTAGAAAAACTTCCACCATTTTAAATTAAATTTGCAGGCACATTATGGAAACAGTATTTAAATATTATTTCACATGGCCAATAATAGTGAAGTAAATTTGTGGTTAGAATATCTTTTAATCAATATTAAAATAATATACTCTTTTTTATGATGGTATAGAATAAGCTTGCGAGAAAATTATTATAAGTATGTTTTTTTAATATAATATGCTCTGTACTGCATTTGCATAAGGTATATTTGTTTATAAAACAATTCTGTCAATCAAATATTGCCATTGAATTCTTTTAAATATCAGTTATTTAATAAAACGCAGGCATTCAATTAATTGTAGGCAATTTCATATAGAATTGAATTCCATTAGGCTGCAAAATTGACCATTCTCGCATATTATAAATGACGATTCTTTTCCACTATTTTCCACCGCTATTTCCTTTTCTTATTTTTCTTTGAAGAGTATATACGGCAAGAAGGGAATGTAACAGAATCAGATGTTTTCAACATCTGTTTAACTGTGAATTATACAAAACAGCTGTTTAACTGTGAAGGATACAAAACTAAAACGCGTAATTTTGTTCACTCTACTTTTTGACATAAAATAAAACAGTCGTTAATGTAATAACGACAATAGTAAAATTCCTAAAAAGTTACAGTGAAAGAATAAAAAGCTATTCCCAGATAAGTAACAGTTGTAATAATAGTATGTAACAAGGTTAAAGCGGAGTTAAGGGTTAAAGCGGAGTTAAAAAGTAGTATGAACTTTACTTTCTGCAAGTTTAGAGAAGTACTGGTAACTGAAAGCAATTTAAATTCTAAAGATATTTTGAATTAGAGCTAGGATTGCAAATGAAAAATATAGAAATTAAACATTTTTAGCATCTAATGTAACGAAAAAAAATTTGAACGATAATATATTTTGAAATTGTAACCTTTGCTTTTACAGTTTTTTGTAACTTATCTTTTCTCTTCGAAAAAATCTAATTTCTTTCATAACAAAAGTAACAAAGCAATCCAATACGAGATTAAACATATTGATGCATTCCAGACTATCTCACTTCAAAAATAAAACACGGTATAGCTTAAGTAAATAAAAGCAACACGAACAATACCATATCTCCTTTATCCTAGAAAGTATGCAACCTTTACGCTTCAATTGTGTAGCAAAACACATACGTGCAGGCACAACAAATAAAATACTATAAGCTGTCTCTCTCTTGTGTATTTAGTTGCAGGTGTTTTGTATACCTTTGGTGAAAGTGATGGTGGAAAGTTAGGCTTAAATGAAGATCAACAACAGAATATTTCACATTCTCCTGAACCTATAGATATTCCTGAAAATATTATACAAGTTAGTTGTGGTGGATCACATACGATAGTACTTGCTGGTAAGTCCTATTGGATTTTTTTTAGTGTTGTGTTAAAATGTATTATAAACTTTTAATAATTGTTTTTATTATGTTAATAATGGTTTTTTTTATTATTTTTATTATTGTGTTTTTTATTATTGAAGATAATACTGTTTGAAACTTGTCTCTTCGGTGAGTCAATATATTTTTTTTCGAACGTTATTAATTTCAATATACGAATTGGTTTTAAGTGAACATTAATATTTGAATAAGTCATTTTCGCAGAATAATATTCGAAATAACTTTCTAGTTTGACTATACTCATAACATGAAAATGGAACGAATGATCCTGAAATAATTCAAAGTACGTTACTCAAAAGCAACTTTAGAAACTGTAAATAGAGTATATGTATTTGCAAATGTTAGAGATAGTATTCTGCTGTTTAAATAATTGTAAGTGTTTTCTTTCATGACAACTCTCCTCCAAAGTGTATTTGAATATAATTTTATTCATATTCTGAAGTCTTAAATTATTATTATTTTTTGTTGTTCTTTTAATGCTGTTATTTTCGTTGATAGGAACTCGATACTTTTACATGTACCGAAAATTAAATAAAAATTCAATGCTCTATAGATTATGAAATACACTATTTCAGTTGTTAAAGTGCAGTTTGAATAATCCTTATATTGCAATTTATATGTAGCTTTTTTTAAAAAATAAAAGAGACAATTATGAAGACACTCGACATATTATATATTTTTCCATGAAACATTTATATTATTTCATATACCATTTATACACGGTATTAAAATATGAAAAAGAAATCTGTTAGTTAGAAATAATCAATATTACGAATAGATCTATTATCGCAACCTACATCATGAGAAAATTGTAATAATTTATATTTTCGTAATTTTCCAGCAACTGGTAGAGCTTATTCATTTGGCAGTGGATTGTGTGGTCAATTAGGTCTAGGGACTGATCTTCTAGAAACTACTGAACCACAAAGAATATTTTCTATTGAAAAAACAATTATTCGTGTTGTGTGTGGCGAGAGTCATTCAGCATTATTAACAGGTACTAACAATAGATATAATTTATTCTCATCGATTTTTGTAACGACATGTGTTTCACTCAGATCAATGAACTTGTATTGAAGTATACGAATGTAATATCGAACTTTTTTTGTCCACATTTTTACCGCGTTTTAGTGCAATGTATTCGATTTATTTCCATTTACCATAACTTTCTTGAGGATTTAAAAAAACATTTTAGAAATCATATTCAATTATCTTCAAAATTGCTCAATTTTAAATATATTATAGTTCATTGTAAATTTTGCAGCGGGGGGAAAAGGCTAAACCAAAACACCTATGAAACTAAAAGCGAACTAACTGACTTTCTTGATGATATCGTATTCTTTTAAAGTGTTGATCTCTGGTAAACTTCATGTTGTATTGTGATATTAAAAGTATAATGAAAATTTGTAATCGCATTCTTATTACAGTACAACGCCTTCCAATATGCTTCAAAGAGAATAAAATATATCGTTTATTTGAGTACGACATATTAGCTTGCGTCTATTCTACGCGTTCATTTTTAGTTTTGTGAATCATTATCGTGTATTAGTAAACAGGATAGGTCAAGATTTTGGCTCAGCTTCAAATAACTGCACGAAAAAAAAAAACACGAATGTTTGAATTGGTATTTGTTCAAATATCAAAATAGGATGATACGTGATTTATTTTTCGTCTTCTGATGAATAATGGAAAAAAATATAATATTATATAATTACTTGCATTATGTATTCATAATATTATTTTATGTTTTCATGCAGAAAGTGGAGAACTGTATACATTTGGAAATGTGAGACATGGAAAACTTTGTTTAGAAGAGGATTCATCTAACCAATTTACACCAATATTAGTAGAGCGATTTATCGACTATTCTGTTTTACAAGTAAGATACAGTTTTTCTTATAATATTGGACAAGCACTTCTGTAATAATGAACATGTTTCTCTTTGTCAATCGTCGTAATTAGTTTTTATTCATAAGGATTTGAACGAAGTCTCAAATTTATCAAATCGAAATTTTGTATAAGGTAATAAAATGCAAAATTAAATATTTGGCTGTCAGAATTTTTCTTTTTCTAATGAAAAATATTGGTAATTTCAGTCACGCAGTGCAACAAATTTTCATTAATGACTAAAATATTTTCAAGAATGATTAACCTGAAATTGTTATTTTGTTATTCTGCGGCATTTGTCCATTTACTGTTGTAAACAGCAGAGTATGTAAATAAACACATATTCTCTCTCTCTCTTTTGATCAATACCCTCCCTTGTATTTATGTTTTTCAGGTAGCATGTGGAGGATGTCATACAATGGTTTTAGCAATTCAAAATCCAAATACAATTCGTTCTGATTCTGGAATCAGTGGTGAAGATATTTCAGAAATACAAAGGCCTCTTTCAACAAAAGAGGTGAAGGTTTTGGCTATTGATATCTGTGAGCACTCCCTTTGCATTTACCTTTAGTCAGAATGAAACAAGTTTTGCTAGCATGGAATTATTTCTATATACTCCCATTGATATGCGTGTATGGGTCATGTTTATATTTCGTCTTAGAATGTTAAAAAATCATAGACAACATAATCAATTTTAAAATCACATGGAACGGTAACAAAAATTGTTAAACTTCAAGTGTACGATTTTTTTTAGTTATTTCGATTAAAAGTTCCCTAAATAATATAATAATAGTTTTTTTCATTCCATTTAAAAACATAAAACTTAGTGATACCTACTGATATCCAAATATAAAGCATATATATTTATTAATGCGCACAATCATCTATCCATTTTCCGTCATATTTGAATTTATTTCATTCATAATATCATAAAATTTAAAAGATAGCAGCGCATTCCGAACATATTAAAATATTGACGGGAGAAGATCTGAAGAAGTCGCACAACAATTGCATGAGCATGATTGTGTTTACACTTTCTGATTAATGTATTCGTACTATACACAAATAGATCCAACAAGATTGCACTTGGTGATGCATGAAAACCGTGTTTCTTCCTTATTTATGTAATAATTCGTGGAAGCCCATATACTGAGTGTGCTAATAATTCATATTCAAAAAGGCTCTGAACTCAGACAGTAATACAGTAAAGGGTGTGATATGACTTATGTTGGTCAAACAGGAAGACGATTGGAAGATAGACTTCAAGAACATAAAGATAGTCTGCGGTTGGGACATCCCGAAAGGTCTGCGTTGGCAAAGCACTCGTTAGAAACATCACATCTGCTTGATTGGAAAAACACAGATTTACTTCATAAAGGAGGAAATGTATATGAAGGATGTTATACAGAATCTGTCCACATAAAGGGAGTCGGGGATAATGCACTGAATGAAACGCAAGGACTGTCAGTACCAAGAACCTAGGAGAAGCTGCTTTCTGGTTCTATTTTAAAGCCTCGATTTTGTATGTTTTCTGTTTGTTTATATTTACCTTTAACATTTCATATTTTGTAGAACGTTTGATAATGAGTTTACATTAAACTTGAAAGTTACGGAAAATATCTGTATTACTGTCTGAGTTCAGAGCCTTTTTGAATATGAATTATTGCTTATTTATTGTATTCAAAAGAAACCAAATCACAGCGATATATTGTTTGCTCAAACCTTCTTTTTATATAAAATTTCATTCTCGTTTGAAAATAAATAACTCGAGTAGAATAGCAGTATTGACATAAAACTTATTACTCGTTCCAGATGCAACCTGCCTCCCATAATAATAACGTCTTACCACCTCTTCAAAGACTTCCTCCATTATCACGAGGAAGTGATAATATAGCAGAGAACTTTGAAGAACAATTAAGAGAAGAACAGGAAGAAATGGAGGAACCAGAACAGCTCTCAGAGGTCAGTGTTTAACGAAGCATAATAATTAATTCACAATATTCAATTTTATTATATGGTGATCTCTTAGTTTATTGAGTCAATGAATATCTGATTTTATATACGTTCAGAACTTTCAGCTTCCAGTTAAAATTTATTGCTTGTCGGCGAGACGACAATAACTCAACTTTTTGAATTGAGAATCCTCAGTTCCATGTTGTTTTCTCCGTTTTTCTAATAGAAATCTCTGTCTTGTATCGAAAAAGACATAATTTCAGCACGAACAGTGAAATGTTTTCTGAATAAAACCCGGAGAAATCTTTCCTCGCATTAGAATATTATTTTATTTAAGAAAAAACATATTATATTGACACACCTCTCAACGATGTACGTATATATGCATTTACAATTTTGGGCATTCCATTACGCTCTGTCTTATATTTATTTTCAAACCACTTTTAATTACTTAATCATTTGAAACATGAGAAGGTTAAACATGGGAGGCATAATAGATACATTACCTTTCAATGGTTTACAGTAATGAAAATGAACTCAAATAAACAAATATCAGTATAAATCGGTAATATTCCGTAAAAATAATAACTTGAATTCATATTCAAAAAGGCTCTGAACTCAGAAAGTAATACAGATATTTTCCGTAAATTTTCAAGTTTAATGTAAACTCATTATCAAACGTTTCACAAAATCTGAAATATTAAAGCTAAACTTTAACATGAAATTTATATTATAAATGAATATTATGAAATTAATATTAATATGAATATGTTAAAGTTTATATTATAAATTAATATTATGAAATTAATATTAATATGAAATGTTAAAGTTAATAACTTGAATGTACTTTTTCATTCAAAAACCATATCATCATATACAAGTATGTCGACACAAACCCTTAAACCACATTCTTAAGAAGCAAAAATATTTATTTGGAACGGACATCATAAAACTTTTGAACCATACTTAAACTCCTTTTATTCCACTCAACTCTCAAACCTTTATACCACCAACATTAAAAGAGATGAAAGAGTTGAAAGATTTACTAAAGTTTATAAACATATGTCACTACATGCTACACTAAAGTACTTCCCATCCAATAAATTTGAAGAGTGTTGTGATTTTATGCGAATGTATATTTGAAAGAGGAAATATTTCAGGGTGATGAGAATAGTACAGCTTCTGCAGCTGGAGCAGAAAATGAAGAAAATAAAGATGAAGAAGTTGATACAATGGAATTAACTGAAGATACTGATGTTGTACAAGAAACGAGAGATGAACCAGCACTTCCCGAAAAGAAAGGTATATTATATTGAAGAATAGAGTATTTATTTATATCACAGAAATTTATTTTTAGCGATTCATGAGAATTAAATAACACACCGTAAGAGTATTATTTTATTTAGTTATTATAACTTTGTTAATGAGAATGCTATCTTGGAACATACTCGTGGGAAAAAATTATTAATTTACGTGTTTGGAGATGTTTGTTTGGACCATTCAAAAAGAATTATCCAGTAAAGGAATAGAGAAATGCCAACTTTAACAAGAGTGATTCTCTCTCACTTTATATTTCTTGCTTTCTACTGTAAGTTATTGCAATCACTCTCTGAAAGTTCATTCTTAATTGTGTTTTTTTTTCTCTACGTTGGTGAAAGTGAACACATTTTAAATGGAGTAAAATGAAAATGTTTTGAACTGCTTGCATTACTTTTTGTTATGATCCTCACTGTGTGCAACTTCATTTTCTCTTTCAGAAAATCGTATGACTAGATTATTTAATAGTTTTCGTCATAAAATGTCATCTAAAAAAGAAAGTGAAGTAACAGAATCTACAGAAACAAAACCTGAAGAAGAAGAAGAAGATGGAGAAGCAACAAAAGAAGGAGAAGCAGATGAAAGTGAACCTCATCAATCACCAAAGAAAGGTCAACTTAAATCATGCATTAATTGTGTTACTACTGATGGGTTTCCATTACAATTTTCGGAACTTTTCCGAATTTTGGATTTTTTTTTTGTGGACTAAAGAACAAAAGAACAACGACAGTCCCTGTAAAAAAATTAACAATAAAATCACAGTAATCGATTATTAGTTTTAGAATATTGCTTTCATAACATTCAGAGTTTCAGATACCTTGTTGTAGATAACATTAACCATCATGGTTTCTTTTACGGTATTAGTTGTTTTCAGAAGTAAGGTACATAACGATTTGTTTTCTAGCAGCACTTGTATACGAGGCGTGTTCAAATGAAACCTGTTTGATCCTAAAATGAAACTGCATTTGTGTAATTCTGTGATTCATGCAGTTTTTTTTATAATTATTATAATTTCATTTTTAGATTCATGGCAGTATGATAGCATTTTAAAATCCCTATATTAAAAACCCCTCCAATTGGGCCGCAGAGGAGCAATGCAGTTTTTGTTACTTTCGTGGGTTACAGAAAATGTAAAAAAAGTGGAGATTCATCCGGGAATGGTTGGTGTGTATGGAGAAAAGTATTTACTGAAAACAACAGCTACTGTTCAGTCCAGAATTTTTATAATTATCTTGAAAATATGACCAACCCAGGAATTTGATCGATTGCGAACATTGACAATACGGTCAATACGAATTCATACTGCTACAAAAAAGTCGAGACGGCTGGACGACAACGTAAATTCGTCGCCATTTATATTTTCCACACACATTTTCAGATGAATCTCCACTGCCTTGCATGATTTTCACCTCACAGCGGTTAAGAACAGAATTTCTTCTCCCTGATTTTACTTGGCGAGTTTTAACCGCAGTATCTATTTTAAAAATACCGCCACGTGTCTAAAAATGGATTTACCGGAATTATAAAATTACTGTGCTTGAATTATAAGCAGCTTCATTATAGGACCATTTCTTTAAAAAAAAAAAACGAACCTTCAACTTTTCACTCAGCACCATTCGAACGAGTTTAATTTGACACGCCTACTATCAAACAACATGAGTGCATACTATTAATATTTTCAAATACTTGTCCCCTGCATAAAATATACATCCTTTTACATTTTACAAATGCTTATTTTACCAAATAACAGAATATCGGCGTACATAGGTAAATGATTTTATTATACGAGATTATAAACCGACTGCAGCTCAAGATGAACTCGAACCCATGAGGTTTGGTCTATTCAGGACCATGCTGCTCTAACCAGCTGAACTATTAGATTGCAGTGTTTTTCTCATTTACTGCAATAGTTACTCATGTAGAAGCTGAGATCAGGGTTCGAGTCCCATTTGAGCTGTTTTTTTTCTATTACAAAGCAATAGGTTACTCATCTCATTTATGGATAATTATGATTGCTTGCGAATAGGGCAAAATTCTTTTTCAATTTTTACATTTCTCTAACTTCATCTTCTCTTTTTTTTTGTTTCAGAGGAGACAAATTCTAAGCCTGCCAGCGGGAAAAACAGTCGAGTGGGTAGTGCCGCTCAAACCAAAGTAAGTTCTTAAAATTTAAAATTTTCTTAATACTTATAATTAATTCAAGATTGCATTTCAGTCAAAAACATGTGTGCTGTTGTAGCACAATTGTGGACATGTAGGGGAAAGATACTGCGAAACTGTCAGCTATCAAATTTAGTGCAATTTTCACTTTAGTGAAATAAGACGCAACCTACATATCGGAAGGGAAAATTACTGGTGCCATAATAGTTTTATTAGTGATTTATTTACGTGATGAAGAATGAACATTTGACTAGAGTGAAATATAATAGTGAATTAATTAATTGTGATCTATCTATATAATTATAGTGATGAACATTCAAATGTGAATATTTGACTGTGACATTCCTTGAAACAGGGCTGACAACTTTCAGTTTCGTCTTAATCAAATATATGAGTATTCTGAAAGTAAACGATTACATAAAGTAAAATTGGCATACGATACTATAAGATATACTTTTAGTTATAAAATTTGGAAATATTTCTGTTCTTTTACGTAGAGGTATTGATGTCTCAGAAATGTTTCTACCTTCATTTGTTAAATATACTCGTATGCATATAATTACATAATAATTCCGACTTCGTAAAAAAATCTACAGAATTCATCACTTTGGACAAAACTATTATAAATTCTTGCTTGATTTCTACATCCTTTTTTCATAACATATATAATTATTGAAATATTGTCGTATTGTTATGATGGTGTTGACAGCTAATAATGCGAGCCGAGGAATTTGAAATACATTACTATCTTGATGAATATCATCTTAATAGAAGATAAAAAAAGAAATTGAAATGAAATATTATTTTCATTAAAATTCTAAAACATACAGTACAATTAAAAGTAAACTTAGTATTTTTATACTAAAAATATTTTTAAAACGAAAATTCCATATTGTCTTCACTTATTTTATTTATATCAAATTGTAAGTTAATGCAATAACTATGTTGATTTAAAACCATGGTACGTATACTGATATCAACTGCGTTGGGGAACGTCTCGAAATAAATAAATAATTCAGTTTTGAAATTTGAAGGTTGTCAGCCCTAATTTGTTACACTGTTTTTGACTTGTGTATTTTTACATCAAACTGCAAACTGACAAGTATAAAGTATTAAGTTCAAAATGATAAACAGGGACCAGAAAATAAATCCAGGTTTTAAATAATTCAGTTTTATCAGCACAGCTATTAAACAATCAAACAATTTTTTGACAAGTTACTGCATAAGATTATATATTAATAAAACATTTTATGTATTTATTTTTTTGTTATTTTTTATTTTGATATTTTGTACTAAGAAAGTTAATTATTCTAATAGTTTGTCATGTATTTTACACGTGAAGAAAAATTAGATTATAAACATAACATTGTTGATTAACTAATAGGTATCAGATATGTTGTGTAATGATATACGATATAGAAATTGGTTAAAATTTATAGATCACATTTTACATGTCACTGAAAATAAAGAATTTGTTTAGAAATTTGATTATGAGTATCATTATTAACTGAGATTATTCTAACGAATATTTTACTTAACGCAGAAAATGGTCAACTTCTGTATAGTTCTATATTAATTTGATCTACGTCATGTCATTATGAGAAAAACCTCACTTATTTCTAGAAGGATTATATTTTCATATTTTATTTTCGATTTGCAAGTTGACTTCCTCCTTTTAAACAATTTTCCCAGCCATTTTCGTGAGAAATAATGGTGTCTCGTTTGAGACTAATCACAATTGCCATTTTCAGTTCAGTTATTTAGTGGTATGATTATCACACCACTAAATGAAAAAACTGAAAATTAGTCTAAAAAAAGACAAGAAATAATGATAGTAATAATCAAACAATGCAGGGTAATTTATATAAGAGTACTGTTGCAAAATTTCACTGCTTATACCATGTGGCCCAAAATAAACCGAACCGATTTTAAACACTATAATTTATCATTCAGCGACAAGGTAAAATGTTCACAAAAAAATATAATGTTTTGAAGCGAATGAAAACCGCTTTCATTTGGTGTATAAAACTTTAAAATCCAATAATCATATCCTTTTCAAAAATGAAATTTTCAAAACATGATATTCAGCAGAGTACTGTCTGCATACATTATGAGTATAACTATTTAAAATAAAGATACAAATATATATTTTATTTACATTTGCTAACTTTAAATATACATTACTGCAACCACACACCCCCATTGCAATTTTTATAATTTCCAATTTTAATCCAGAAAGAAATCATTGGCATATTTTTGCAGACATATTGATAATGTAATACATGGTATACTGAACATTATTTTTGGAGTGTTTTTGAAAAATTTATTATTAAAAATGTTATTGTGATTCGAATTTTAATTTTTATATACCAAATTGAAGCTACTTTCAAGGCTTTAAAACTTTCTATTAATTATTTGAATATCTTATCCGGTTGCAGAATAATTTTGTCCGGGAATCGGTTCGGTTTTTTTGGGCCACCCTGTATATTTTAAATAATATAAGTTTACAACTTTCTGTAGACACATTTTCTGTTATTTTTGCTATCTTCATATAGTTACATATATTTAATGTTACTGAATTTATTATCCAATTCTTAATAATTGCAAAATCCATATCCATTCTAATTTTGAAGAACAATAAAGCACCACAAGTCACAGCTGAGGAAATAAGGATGTGAAATTACGAAGAATTTCTTTCTTTCCTGTTCGTCTGTGTACTTTTCTTACATCAATGTTCTGATGGTTGCATATTCCATGGATATAATTCATGCCCTTGTGTCAGGATCTCAGAAATGATATTAGAATTATTTCTAGATCATTTTTTTTTACGGGCGATCACATTCACTCGTGTTTGAAGTGTAATGTTACTGTCACATAAACTTGTGTTAACTCATTTTAATGATCATTTTAGTATGCCTTCAAGATTATCTTTATGTGTGTAATTTATTCAAGAGTGTTAAAATGACGTCATCTGCCACTAGATAATGATTGTTACCTTGAGAACATTATTATATGCTTTGTTTCGGTTTCTCAGAATATTATTACTGAGAAAGAAAAACACACTTTTACAACATAGAAATAGAAAGAACACTGAACTACTTATACTGAGTAGTAGTTTGACAGGTTCGATTTTCTGTATGGATATTAATAACAATTCATATAAATCTAAACTAATATCTGTGGGGCGAGTGACTCTACATGAATAATAAAATTTAGTATAATCTGTTAAAAAAAATTGAAAAATATTAATCAAGCATATTTTTATTGCTACTAAAATACGCTTTTATTAAAGATATAGGGAAATATAATTATTCGAAACTAATATTAGGAACTTTTTAATTTTTTTTTATGTAAAATTATGTTCTCTCTCTCAGAGTTATAAAAGTAACGCCTTTGCAAATTCATGCCACGGAGTTGCAATGAAATAATGAATAAAGGCGCAAATTTACGGGAAAACTATAGGGGGCTTTAGCCGCTAATTCCATAATTAAAATACTTAATTAAAGGGTTACTTGCAGATAATGAATTTCCGGTTTTCTGTGATTTTCTTGTACCTTATATTATTAAAGAATTTTTGCAAAAAATATGACATTTTTTTACCCAACGGATCAAGAATGTTTATATAGTCGATAGATTTTCACAAGGTAGCGCAAATCAACCTGCTTAATTTCGCTGCCTTGCGAAAATATGCAAATTATTCGCTGAAAAACACAAACCGACTTAAAAATAATGCAAATTAATCATTATTCATATATCAACAGTTGTCTTGTTTTGGGCCACGCTTGCTCCACTACTTTACAGCTTATTTTCTTGCATTTTCTAAGGTGAATATCTCCACAACCGAAGATTTTTGGGAGGTACGAAAAATAATAGGCCTACGACGAGGTACGAGTTATTTATATCAAGAAGACTAATAATATGTTATAACTTAATATCAGAAAAGTCAATTTAGCTGCAAGTAACACTTTAACTTTAATATAAAAAAACTTAAAAACTGGCTCAGTTAGCTGTCTAGGGGTTTTATTTTATGATTAGTGGACGTACCGTACATCATTTCACTTGTCACCAAAGAATTTGTGACATAAACAAAGCACTTTCCGTAAATCAACGTAAAAGCCATTGAATTTATAACCCCTAGAGCACAGAGAAACTGCACTTACTGTTTGTGCACACTTCCTTCGGATCTGGAGACAGCCGAATACTTACCGCATGAACGGGAAAAAAGGAAAAAGAAAATCATAATTCACAAATAGACTTTTGATTTATTAATTACTGAAATACTGACTTATATTCTATGAACTATGATCTCGAAACAAGTATATTCTTCTAATTTGAAGAACGATTTGTTTATTATATTGTATCATCCTAGCATTCACGTATTCTACTTTCCGGATTACAGTCATTTTAAATTAATGGCGGAAAGATCAGCTTCGGCAGCAAATAGTCAGACCATAAACAAATAATAACCAGGCAAAAGCCAGCAAAGTACGAGAAGACCAGTGGCAAAGTGTAAGTTAACTCGTGATTATCTTATTTGAAGTAAAATATTGAAGCATTAAGTCCTGAGGTAAATCTAGCTATTCTACAAATAATAATTATATTGCTTCAATAAACTTTTTGTCTCAAAGAGAATGCAAGCTTGTCTTGTTTCAGACTCCTGTTATTACTATTGTCATTTATTGGACATAGCAGAACTGAACATGACAAGTTTTTCACCTACTTTTATTTAAAGAAAGGTGTTTACATGCATTGCAAGTTGCAATTGTTAGCCTCATCTACTAAAAATTATTTTTGAAGTTAAGAGATCTCAGAATTCAGTAGCCTATTCATGACTTGCACTGTCGTCTGCTAAAAATTATTATTGAAGCTGGAGATCTGAAATTTCAGTTTGTTAAAGGAGAACCGAACTCAAAATCTATGTAAAGTTAGGGCGTTGAAATAACTTTTTTATGAAAATATAT